>DWRA01003553.1:0-11927 GCA_018250295.1 Spathilepia clonius | reverse complement strand
GCTGCCGCCCCGCCGCCGACTCGCCGCCGCCCCGCCGCCGACCCGCCGCCGCGCCGCCGCTGCCCCGCTGCCGCCCTGCCGCCGCGCTGCTCCCACCTATTATACTGACGAACGTGAACGAACCGATGTTACTAATGAAATATCAACATTTTTTTATTCATTTTACTTTACGCAAAGTCCATATGTCCAATGTTAGCACTCCTAACTCTGTTAGTATCTAATATTCTACTTAAATTAAGTTACCTAACATAATACCTATTAACTTAAATGATCATAATTAAAATAAAATATATGTATACGTATTTAACATTAAATAATATGGCTCTGCATGCGACACGCATTAAACTTGCAAGTGCATATCACTCTATATTATATAGAATTTATATAGGAGTCGTCTTCATGGTGCATAGTCTCTCTACTCGTTACAACTATTGGGCATAGACTACTTAAAAGTAATATTAACTGAATATACAAAAATAAACATCACAGTAACTAATTTTGTACCTATTCAATGAAATAGAAATGAAATATTATAAGGTGGTGCAGGTGGCGACGAGCTTATGTAGTTTAGTCAGTAGTTTTCTGTAATTGTAATGTATGTAATGTTCGTTTGTGCAGGTGCACTCATTTTCCTTTTTCAATTTGATTAATTTTAAGCAATCACGTTTTTATTTTATAGTATGTAATTTGTTTGCTTTAACGCTTTTATGAAATTGTGCCAAAATAGTCCCATAAAAGTGTTTTGATACATACGTTTTGCGACTCAACTTTATATAAAAATTATTTGTAATGTTCTCTTCTATTTGTAGATTCTATTGTATGCCCATCTGTGGCGGGAATGTGGAGGATTGCAAAATTGCCTATAAGCTTATAATTTACCTATGTTCCACAATAAAAAATATATGATTTGATTAGATTTGATTCATTCGATATTTGTATTGAAATTGAATAATGAACGTTTATCCCCCACCAATTGTATTTTATTCGCAGGCGCCGTGTTTACAATAAATATAGCTTTGTCACTCACGTAACATGATAATATAATATAATCAAGAAAAATTGGACGACACCTCATATGTTGAAATACGAAATGTCGTTAGGGTGGTCGGGTGTGCCAAAGAATGACACATATTATGTACATACACACGCTCGAAAAATATCACTCTCCGTTTGAAGCAATTGGGTAAAAATACTACATAATCCTTTCCATTTTAATTACAAAACAGTTAGATTTATAAGTATTATTATTTATATTTTGTAAAACGTTCGTGCAACACTCCGTCTGTTTATAATTTGCTCTCGGCACTTTATAGAGCAGCGTCTGAACAGACGACACCGTTTGACCGTCGTATAACAATGAATCATACAACCTGCTTACGGCATATTGATAATTAATCTGACCATGTGAAATTGCGGTCAACAGCCCAGTGTGACACGTACGAGTAGTTTTCAGTTCGATCGCCGGCCAGGTAGATTTTAATGTCGGATTTAGATATTCCTTCGAGGTATTTGTGTACTCATGGTTGTAATCCCAGTATGGCGACGTATTAATAAAATTGAGTTTTTGTGGAATAAATAAAATTAACCATATCAAATAAAATATCACTAAACAGTATAGTTAACAGGTACTACATAGTATGTCTATGTTCCCATTTATATAAATGAGGTCAATTATAAGGTTCTCATCATTCCAACTCATGTCGGTAATGCCTCTATGCTAATAAAATTCTTGGATGCATCTTTATCTTTCCAGTGCTCGTACCAGGATGACAATACAGTTAAATCATTTCTGTATCAACACTAAAATCAAATCGGGACACGCCATAAAATAAAATTTTGCCTTTTGTTTTTGCCTGTTTATTATCCTGTCCGTGCGCGCGTGCGTGTCCTTCCGAAATTAAAAGCGCGACTTCCGTGGTATATAGTCAGACAATTGATTGGATATCGTACATTTAGGCCGTACACGTGATGTCAGTTATGGAAAATTTGAGGGCTAAGGAGCACTGTACTTCAGTCCTGCAGTCTTAAACTAATTTCTCGAACTGTTAACATCGGCTCAGGTCTTCAATAAATGACACAAGACGGTCTTATGGAGTGGTTGTACCTCTTCCTCCGCCTAGTTGCCGACTGCGAGATCTCTGGTGTTAGAATCATATCGTCTAAAACGGCAACTACGCTTCTATGGATAATTACAAACTACGTGAGATCGGTTGTTTCCCGTTTGTAGCACATCTATATAAGCCTCATTATGTATCTTCCCATATTAAATAACATATCTTCATGATCTAAATTTCGTTTTAACAGGTTTTGTGTACTTAACAGTTATTTTTTCATCAAAATCTGTATTTAAAATTTTTAAATTTAATAATATAAATGAAAAATTTCGTTCTTGAAGCAGAATCTACGATATTCCAAGAATATTCTTATTTTAATTTACATGCACAAAAGAATATTTAAACAAAAATTAAGAAAATTTAGAACTCCACTGGTAAGATATCGAGTTATTCAAACTTATTTTATGTATATCATTCACAAGTCCATCGCTGGATACAAGAATTGTCTCCCGTAGTAAAGGAGAAATTCCGTTCCAGGAAATCCCAGGCAGGCAACTGTCACTTTTAGAAGTTTATTGTGCGTATTACACATTTAAAATTATTTGCTTTAAATCGTGACAAAAGTGAATATAGTACTTTCTTAGTCGATGTAGCGAACTATGACCTAAATTTTTCTCACTCTGAGAGAAGGCCCGTGCTCACCAGTGGGGCAGTACTGGGTCCATGGTCGATTATTGCCACATGTGTGTCATAAAATCATTCATTTACTAAGATCGAGAGTTCGTTTGAGTGATCGCTAGTAACTTATTTTCATGCGCGCTTTCGTGTTTATCTTTTAAACGAATTGTATGTCATTTTTATTTTTAATCATTTTTCTGCGGGGCTGGTATTTATTACGACATAGAGATCATTTTTGGTCAGTTGGACCGCGTATACTAGATACGGTAGCTTGACTCAAATCTTCCCGACAAGTTTATATAATTCCGTATGCGACCTTGCATTTCACAGGATCTACAAAAGTATAAGCAAAATTTTAGTATACCTGCTCGTTTCATGTGTGAAAAAAGTAAGTATACTGTCCTCCACAATCTCACCTACAGTAACATGGTGCAGTATGATGTAGGTTTCAGACCCGTGCTTAGTAGTGACAAATAAAACGGGTAACATCCAGTTATCTGCAATCTGCTATTAGGATGGATCGTAATATAACAAATAATAAAATATATTTTTCACAACAAAATAAAACCGAGTTCGATGTCACTAAACAGTAAGAAATTATATATTTAAATGTTAGTTTAGTACTCAGTTCTGAAGACGGCACTCAACTATTCTGCAGAATCGCTACGGAAACCGTGTCCAAATGGAGCGATAGATTATGGACAATTTTCATCGTTAACTTCATAGGATTTACTGGTTTTACTGCCAATCTCATTTTCGGACACCCAGTTCGAACACCCAGGTTAGGTTCTTATAACGTCATGTAAAAATGACTATCTCCGAAATTATCATAATTTTTTTCTCACGCTTAATCTGTATATAAGAGTCTAGTTTTCAAAACATACATTATTATGTTTTGAAGTCAGGGCTACAAGTCAATTGACATCATATCAACCAAAGCCTATAAACTTCTACGTTTTAGAGTTATACTGTTTTCATAGGCATTCTAACACAAACCATTCGGCTCGCACTCTCTTTTATTATTACTCATACGTTTCTTGTTCCGAGATGAATCGTAGCCCAAGTTATTCTAAATCACAAGAACTTCGGTGTGTTTGTAAATTTTCATTATTGATCTATTAAAAAATGTTACTTAAAACATTCGTAGCTCGTTTGCTGCGGCTCCATCGCAACATTTATTTCCCTCTTATTACACATCACACTCAGGCCATATTAGATCGGAGCTAGACGACGGTCGCTTCTAATACGCGTCTTCTCTTCTTTCTAGTTCCATGCCGTCGCCCCGTGCTGTTGCAGCGCCAACTGGCAAGCGGGCATCCCAAATGTGTGTGTTATTGTAATACTGGCTTTCTGCAATGATCGGTCTGGCACATGTATACAAAAGGCCGCCATTTCAGTACACTATCTTTTTAAAATTTGATCCTCATTTTCTTTTCCGTTCTTTTTTCGCATATTATCTCAAAGAGTCCCTAGTTATTGTACAGGTTAGCGGATAACTTTTATACTTAAGGAGCCGGCCGACTAGTCTCACTGTTAGCTTTCATAAGTCATTATGGTCAGTAAGACGAACTGGTAGAAGCCCTTTCAGCGTTGTTATATAGGCAACTGAATATCTCATAATTTGCCTGAAGTATAAACCTGTTCGAGTTACTCCCAAACAACGTCAAGGGCCATACCATCAACGTTATCAGGCCCATAAAATGAACACACATAAAGTTAAACACGTAGTAGAATACAATAATAGTGTACTCATCTAAATCCATATGTCTTTAAGATTAGTATACCAGTAAATGTGTTATTGTATACAAAGCTAAAAATTTATACATTTTTACTTGTTATACAATGTACTTCTAGGTATGTATCATTAGTGTGTATTAAACAATGATAAAAAAATTGAACGAAGATGTTTTACTGATTGAAAATATTATTATTAATATCCATGTATTCGTTTTAATTGTAGTCTATTTAATTAAATGTACTTCAGGTTTTTTATTGTACCTAATAAAGATTTAATAAATATTGTAAAATATTTGGTTATTTATCGTTAATTTTGCGTTTACTATATTTTGCGATGAAAAGATATAGAATTGCGTTACGTAAATAACGTCGTGCAGTTTAACGGGGGCCGGCAGCTAGCATGCCGCGTTCTATGACAATCTACGACAGACTTTTCTATGACCGTGTCAGATAATAATTAATTATCTTCTGGATTAATGCCAATGTTTTTAATAAAAGGAGTTCAGGACTGAACATCTTCCGGGAAGACTATCAGTAACATCGATATCGTTGTGGAAGCGTGCATACTTTACCGACAGGGATCCGACAAGAGAGTCACGTAACACATCACTCGAACCGTTAACTTAACACATTCGAATGATCAATTTTAAAATAAAATCATATTTACATATTCCTTCACTAGTTCACAATTTTGTTTGTCGTAGTTCGCGCGATAGCGCCGTCCAATCCTTCAGTGACCGACGAATCGAATTCGGCAGGCTGGTGATTCGGCTCCGGGGCGAACACGAAACCGGAGGATCACCGAGGAGGGTCCGGGCCCGCGCCGACACACTATCAATTCATGGTAAGACCGCACGGGGTCGCGGACGTGCCTCCGCAGCCGACGAGTCGCAGCACTCGCTCCGGAGCGACTGACGGAGCGCCGCGCCCCGCGCCGCCGCCGGCCGCTCAGTCGCGCAGCGCCGCCCGCCGCCGCGCCCGCCACCTGCACTTCAGACGCTTGCACGTCCTCTCAGAACATACTTTCAATAATGTATATTTTGTCGATTAGGCAATATTTGCCAATTTCACATTACTCCAAATAGTAAGAGTATGAATCGACGACAAAACAAATTTATCAAAAATGATTATATATTTATAAAAGTTTGTTTTTTCATTATCAATATTGTATACGAATTTCATAGTATTATTACGGCTCACTACAACTGAAGGTGAGCATTGTTGTCCACTGCTTGAATGAGCAATGTTTGAATAAAAATACTATTCGAGATTAACAAAGGGAAATAAACATATAAAATATTACACATAAAGCGGTAATTAAAAATAAATAAGAATAATTGAGTAGCGCTACATTTCGAAGTCAGATAGCGAATCTTTACAGCCGATCGGAATCTCCCGATACCCCGGTGGCCGACTCCTCGCGGCGGGATATCGGCGCTCACTTCATTTCCTCGCGACTCGGTATCAATTAGGACTCACGGCTCAACGGTCCCGGCAGCTTGCTGTAATCTTTAACTTGTACAATACCATATAAAAAGTTTAAAACATGCTTGAACTAGACTTGTGTCGACTTTTAATTATTTCCGGGCTCCTATCTCGTTATTCTGTTCTTACATATATTGCACTGTTATTCTCTATAAAAAAAAAATTGTAATATTTGTTCTCCATTCATAAAAAATGTTTATAAAATTTATTTTCCATTAAGTAACAATCCACCAATCTTCACCTACAGTATTATGAATAGTTTAGTATCCTTATCGCTTGAATTTATTGTGTGAAAGATTTGTGCCAAATGCAATGTTTGGTAAACGGCATTACTTGAACAGAGCGACTCCTTTTTCGGTGAACAATCCGTGTTAAATTGTAAGAACGAAAGGGAATACCAATCTGCAAGTGCATTGCCCGAGCTCGGTGCTCTCCGCGCTGGCATCCGCTAATGAAGCGGAACAAATTCATTGTATGACGAAGCTTCCAGGTAGTGAGAGATCCGGCCGGGCGAGGGCGGCGCGTGCGCGGGGCTCTCGTTACGCTGGCCGCGCGCCCTAATCGCGTTCCTCAGCTTTGCGGACCGATTGCGATGTATGCACATAAACACTTAATGATCCGCGCTCGGTAATAACGTGAAGTACTCGTTCACCTCGTCAGATGGTTATTCAAGGTCTATGTTATAACGAGTCAAGATTGAGCTTACATTATTATATAGTTTTAAAAACGACTGGAATTATTTGAAGATATATCTAATAAACAAATATTAAATAATATTTGTGTAATGTGAAAGTCATATAAGGCTGTCTTGGCATAAAAACATGGCTTTTTATATTTCTTCCAGTAAATAAAACATTTGGAGACCAACAAGCAAACTATTTTAATATCTTATCTGTTTCATATACTACAGTAAAGCCCCACACACTAGGTAAAAACTATATATGGGCCTGCCAGAGGTCAATATCTGCAATCATTGAGCAGTTCCAGCAAATCTGTCGGTAGCTCTGTGCGCGTTGCATGTGTGGCGGCCGCGGGGCGCTTGACCCCGCCTCGCCGCGACCTTGCAGACATCTCCATTATGTTCATACATCCTTTCTATGAACGGTTTTAATGGGAGGTATAAGAAATCCCATATTAGGAAATATTCGCGTATTCATTAGTAGATAAGTAAAGAAATATATGTGTAAGTTTATTCTGTGTCAGCTATATTGCCAGTCACTTAAGGGGTGAAAGCTCAATGTAAATATAATATGGCTATAGTAAATATAATATAATATTCTCGCCATGATTCATCATGAAAGCATCGTTGATGCGGCATTCGATAGATTACTCTCATTACTGTTCCCACGGCTCCTATGTTTTTATAACACAAAGTTTTTAGTTAATTATTTTTTTATGAAATAGAAGATAGCCAGTGTTTTATGGAAACCTGTTTCATAAAGGCCGCAAAATTGAGGTGTCACGAGTAGCGGCGATGGCCGCAAGCAATGCCCGCCGACGTGGTGACAAAAAAAGTTGCTAATGAAACATACGATGATATATTTGCGTGCGTAGTATTGCTTTTAAATAAACAGATTTTTAACCTTTCTATAATTTATTAATGTTTATAACAAAAGTTTCATTTCGTTTCATAAAATGTAAATAAGTAGTCTATCACTTTCAATAATACTTTTTGTTTGTTTATTGTGCGTGATGTTTGACGAACACCGGTAATAAGAACTTCTGGTATGTTTAAACAAAAAATGTTAGGACACAGATACTGACAGAAATATTTAAAAAAGAAATTAATTGAATAAAACTATTTCCAGTCGAAAGGAAATTCACAATTACTTATATCATTTGCAATGTATTAACTGTAAGTAATCATAACTGGTGGTCACTTATGAGCCAATTACGATCAGTCATTACCATCACTGCTTTATCATTAAACTGCATTAGGTAATGCTTGAACGTCATATACATATTCAGTTTTACTTATATCAACATTAATATGTCCAATTTTTTGCACGTATTACCTGAGAACCTTCACCAAAGTTTAAGTTTACGAGTCGATTACACATTTTGTCTTATGTTATGGGAATTTTCTTATAAAATGATAAGTATGAAAGGGAAAAGTGAGAAACAATTGTCGGCGTGTGTTTATATTGTAATATAATGTGGTGTGTAAGCGAGCAGTGTGTTCGGGAGCGCAGCGGCCGCGTGCGGCGGAACTGGGTCACGGCCGGGCCGCCCGGCGTCCCGGCGCGCGCCCGCTGCCAGCGCCGCGCCGGCTCGACCGCACACTAATATTATCCTTTCTACCCGGACCTTCACTTCTAGCTACTTCGCTTCTAGCCGAACGAGTTCTCCATAAGGTCTGAAGGGGTACGTAAATCGTAACTAATGGGCCGACGTTCGTGACCGGCCGGTAACCGCGCGTTCCTGCAGCGTCGACGGGCGGCCGCACGCATGCCGTTCTTGAACAACAATGTTTCTGAGCAACGTGTCGAGTTCTTCGAATACTGCAAGGTTTAACTATTCATTTCTTTCTATAGAAGTGAATGAATTGTCTATGTGACTAGAGAATTAATATAAAAATAAAAACCCGGCTTTTTAAAATATGGTCTAACTATGTAATTTCCACAAATTAGGCAAATCCAACGATACCTAACATGTTAAAATCTGTCGAGCTTCATGAGCTGCCACAGAATGATACATACATAAATTTATATGTACTATGGAAAAACATGACCCACCGCGGTCGTGCAAAAAGAAGCAAATCGCCACGGTACGCGGCGGTAGTGCACGCGCACACGTGCACGCGCACGCGCACACGCACACGTGCACGCGCACGCCAAACGCTTCACGCGGTTCGTAACACATGTGATGGAAATCATAAATCAGTATTAGACTTTTAGTTGCAATTAAATTATGTGTATCATTATTGAAATCTTGCATTTTCTTATTTATACTCAGCATGTATAATAATAAGGCTTATCTATGTGACAGGGCGTATTATAATAATTATTTAATCTCTCAATCATCAATATTTTATGCACATAAATAAAATTGTAGTGTCTATTTGTAATGTCAAAGTAACAGGTTTTATTAAATGCATATGATGATTGTCTTCCTGTCTGTCTGTTTGGGCTAATCTCTGGAACAGCTGGACCAATTTTCACGGGACTTTCACTGGCAGATAACTGATATGTTAAAGAGTAACTTACGATACTTTTATTTAAGAAAATACATGAAATTTCGTTTTAAGTTTAGACTTACCCTTTCTTATCGTCGCTATATTAATTTCGTTTGTTGTCTGCAACTTTTACAATTTTAACTTTACCAAATATAATTTAAGCGTGTAATGTTATTAAAGGACAGCCCAATTGCAGTGCTGGTTACGCCATCTTGCGATAGGATGGAAATATATTATGTAATTTTGCCTATATGTTTAAAGTTTGTACCTGTAGATGTTCTAATTATCATATAAATAAATAACGACTCCGAATTTAACATGTCGCTCCAAATGAAGTGCTTGCAGCGAGAGTGGGCGATAGAAATAACGCAAAATCGATTTGTCTGGCGGCCGGCAAGCGCACGCTTCCCAGTCGGGGCCCATGCCCACTGTAGGGACCCCCACGTAAACCTATTCATATAGGACGTTAATTCGCTAATACTATAGCGGACCGCATACAGATTTAAAGTCTATGTCGCGTAAATACTATTATTATATCACGATTGCAACTTTTAAAGAATCATATATTTATAAGAATTACCTATATAATTTTGTTGTGGTGTGGTGTATCTATTTAATTTAGATGAAGTTGAACATTAATGACTTGTTTGCCTTGGTGAGCAGTTCTACTTATTTTCTACAGTCGTCCTGAGGTCGTCAAAAGCACCTGGTTAACATCTGCTACCAATGCTGATTCGAAGAGAATTATTAATTGTGGTTAATATCACTTAATACAAACATGTATAAAGAGCCTTTCCAAAGGAAAATGAATTTCGAAATGGTCAGATGTTCCAAAGGTGTACACGCAAGTAAATTAATTTGTCAATATGGCAGACCTCCGCGCCAGAGCTCCGTTAGCTCTACAAGTTTGTTTTTCATTCGAAAGCATTTACAGGACGGGCTATGTCCCTAAATTTCATAATATAAAGTGCAAATAAAAATTAACTTCAACATATATTTCCTTGTTTAACTTTCTATGTATTTGCTGCGTTCGACTGTATATGTTTGCACACAAACAGACATACGCATATATACACACACGTACTCACGAACCACTTGCGCGCACACAAAATCTCTAGGCTCCACAGCCACCAGCGTTGCAGGCGACCATAGTTACCTGCAACATTAAAGCTGAGTGGAGACCTTTTCAGTACACCTTTCTTTTAATATTTTAATTTATATTGTTAGTCTATAATTTTGTTATAATTTTCTTTGTAATTTTTCCTTTTTTATGGTTATGATTACCGGATAAACTTTTTTCTTTCTTTCTAATTTACAGGATTTTTTAAAATTATTTATAAGTTTATAACAAGTTAAGAAGTTGTAATATACATTTTTATGATTTTTTTGCCTCACATTATCGTAATATTTAGGTCTCATATACTGGAGTAAAAATAACATTATCTTATGCAATCCCTTCTATCGATGAACTATGATGAAGTAATTTGGTGGAAAAATATATAATGATTACAGGTAGAAGTTTTTGTAGTAACGGTAAATAATTTATTTACTTAATGATTTGTTGAAAACTATCATTACTTAGATAAGAGCACCTAACATATGTATGTATTTTATACTTTGTACAAGATGAGTTTGATGTGTACCACACATTTGTACATTTTATATGAAGATTGAAAGTTATTCGGGCGTAAGTCGTGATCCTAGCGACATTCGGTCTACTGTACAGCGGCTGGTGTACAGGCCTGGTCATAACCTGTGACACGTGCTACATATAAATACATACACGTATAAATATACACATGGAATTCTTAAAACATTAGTGATAATGATCTACATACAAGTCGTAGTTGTAGGATAAAAAAATCAGAATTGCGTGGTCCAAATATTCATCGTGGATATTTTAGATATAATCAATACAACTTTTATTAATTCTTAGTACAAAGCAAAATTTATTTCATGTACATTATAAATAGGCAACAACGCTAAAATTAAAAATAACCATATAGGTTATGAAATAAAGCAGGATACTCCAATTGCATAACAAGAATTAGTTCGTATTTTAAAATGTGCAAATATCAGTGAATCGATCCGCTGCACGGCCCCGCGCCCCGCGCCGCCGCTCGCCGCCGCGCGCCGCCGTGCGCGCCGCCTGTTTGCCGAACGTGCCCCGGCGGTTTGCACGCGTCTTACGTACCTTCACACATTGTTACAATGTTTGTCCACTATCTAAAAGAACACATCTGCTCTTCATACCTCATAAGTATATTAAGAAACTTTTTGCCTAAAACTCTGATAAGATATAAGCGCAATAGTAACGCCTAATTGATCGATTAAATTGTGAAATTCGTCCATTTGTGTCTATAACTTTATGAACCAAATAGATCGTAATTATGTTATGTTTCAATTATGAAGGTAAACTTATATTCTAATGATTAAAATATCATTGTAACTTTTTGCCAACTTAAAATTTGTTAATTGACGTTTTTAGCTTTAATTCACTAAAGGAAGGCACTAGGAGTATGTTTGAGTAAAATAGATTACATATTGGCAACTTAACTATTCATTTGTATATTAAATATTTAGAATTAGATAAATGACAACGTGTATTCTATAGTTCTATGTTTGTGGAACTATGATAGGGCCAAATATGATTTAGTGCAGGTTGACACTTATCGTGTAACTTCTATGGAGCAAGGATGTGTATAAACTGTATGACGAACGAAACGAAACGGGTCATCCTATGCCGCGGCGGTGACTTCGCCGCATGGCGCAGGGTCTACGGGCCTCGAGGGATCCCT
>DWRA01003552.1:0-11927 GCA_018250295.1 Spathilepia clonius | reverse complement strand
ACGTAAACTTTAGGTTGCGAATATGCAACAGCGGCGCCAGGGGCTCGAAAATGATAAGTTGCTTATATGCAACTGCGACGGCTAAAAGGTTAAACTAAAAAAAAGACTGTATAGTGTCCTTCACGAAGTGAACGATCAAAAGAGTTGTAGGAATTGAATGGCGAAAATAAAGTCAGTTCATTAATTTTACAAGCTTTATAAAAGTTAAAAGATTTTATACCATTCATAAAGTGAAAAGATATCCTCACTAAATAGAAAGCAGAAGCGCGTGGACGGAAAATTTTTAACTAGACTCTTCACCTGAGCGAATAAAAAGCATAGGCCATTGTCGTCGATCGAACGAGCGTAGTTCTAGATACTGAGCGTTCGCCGGCGACCTCCTTCTGTGCTGAACGAAATAACGAGCGAACAACCGCTCGCCAAGTCCTCCACATAGGTAGCTGACGAATAACTTCAGGTACTCTCTCTCTCTATTGACTCGAATCCGACGAAAATTTCAATTTAGTATAGATGAGATACCAGTATATGCAAAAATAATATATTTTTGCATTAATTCAATATTAAATAAAGTATATTCCTGTCTTCTTTTTTTTACTACTGTCAGTTAACTGTGTATTAGGTACCCATCGTTCCAACGCCTTACATAACCGTAATTATTTACCTATTCACACTACGGCTCCAAGACGCTAAAACAGACACTATCATTTGTAATCCGTATTTTTAATTAAATTAATGAACCAACCAGATAAGCCCGACGTCGCCAGACATGCAAAGATACATCTCTAGGGACACTTCCACTCCCTGACGAATACGCCGCAAACTTAACACTAAGAGTCAACCAACTAATATAAGCACCACCAACTATATACTTACTGACTTTATACAACGTACTGAGCACTAAACACGAACCTTCAGTAACTGAACACTAATAAGTTTAACCTATTTCATTTACCGGAGCTCCGGAAGCCGGCGGACGGACCACCTCACGTAACTCAATAAAAAGCCTCGAGCCTCCCGCAGGACGTGAGAAACAACACTCCTTGTTTGACACGCGTCCATCGCACTTGCTATTAAATACTACCTACAGGCCACTTCATTAGATTAGGAGCTAGTGCCTTATTTAGCAGTTAAAAAGAAGCAAAATAATGTGTATTTTTAGCATTCTCTTTATTATTTGTCAATTTCGGCCAGATATTATATAAGCAAATCATAATATAAAACCTCTGTTAAATAATATTAAGCATATTACTATAATTGGTACACGAGAACGACTTCATAGACCAGATACTTGTCCCAGCAAGCTGCGAAGGTAATAACTTACTTCCACGTTACGTAAGCAAGTATTTATGCAACTTGCGTAATTAAGTTACCTGATTACTTACTCCATGTAAAGTGTCGCTATCAAGATAATTGATAGTAACCGATTCCTTGCAATTGAAACAAGGTTTATAATCGATGCTAAATATTCGCTCCAGGTGGCTAGATTGTTCAGATAACCCAGATCAAAGTGCATCATAAACGAGGACAACTATGGAGAGCATTGACTTTGCAAAAACATTCGATAAATATACATCTGGTAGCAAAATGTTTGAGTAATGATATAACGTTTTACATATAAGGATTTTGCTCACTGCACCGTACACTATAACAGAATCGATATGTAAAAAGGCCAACTGCATGTCGGATCCCGTAGTCGGTCAGTCGGTCCTTATTCATTTTATCGGCATTAAATTTAAATTTGTATCAGTATTTCTTCGTTCAATTATTTTAATCAAATTAAAAAAACAATATATAACCTCATAAATATTCTCAAAAAGCACGCTTGTGAATTCTACATACGCGATGTCCAACCAAGTTTGACCGTAAGAGTAACTTAAAAGCAATGAAAATACTGAAAAGATTTAAATGTAAAAGCTGGACGCAAAAATGACTGAATATTTCATTGCCATTCAGTTCGGAGCTACGTTTTGAACTTTACGTCTAGCTCACCCGGAAGGTAGATTAAGATCTATTGCAAAGCTCCTACTAAAACGAAACAAGTGGAATAAAAATACGGGATAAAATATTAAAATACGAACTAACAATGTGTAAGCAATAACTTCATCCTTACGTAGAAATTACAAGTCTGAAGTTGATTACAGGCTGAGAACTAAGCTATACCGAAGCTAAGCTAGACCAGCTATAAATAAACTAGAAATATGTAGTGTGCTCATTAACATGTAAGCGAGCGCCAACTCAGTGTGGCAAATTGATGAAAGGGGACGCGGGAACGGTTTCACTTAGCTCGCGTAGCTGCGTATCGACATACACAACTAACTTAGCTTCACATGTTTCAGTCAATTGTCATAGCTGTCTGTTGATCTCAAAGAACCAAACAACAAACCGAGTTACAAAAAGAAATTGCGTCCATACATTTATTACATAAAGTCATGTAATAATGTTCTTTCTACTTTTATGGACATTAATATAATATTATGTATATTTGTAATGTGTATATTTAAGTATTTTTAATATTATTTAACGAAATTTTTGTAGGTATTTATATAATATGCATATAAACTTATATATATATATATATATATATATATATATATATACTTATTGAAAATGACTATAACTAATCCACAATTCATGGTCTAAAACTGGCATAAGGGGCTGTGAAAAAAATGAAGTCCAAAAAGTTGTAGCACATTTAACCTACATTGTCTGCACTCCATTGTTAATAGCAATATCGCACCCAACGCTGAGCGAGCGCGAAGCAATGACTATATTGTCCCGACACATTGAATCCCTACTTACAACCCCATTATTGGTCTCTCGGCAACCCGACAGTTCCTAATGACTCTCACTATATACGTGAATAATAGGAATAGGAAACACATTTGAAAACTCGGACTTGAATCGGTTTATTATTTCGTACTTTTACAGTTTAAAACTAGATTCTAGTTTTAATTCCACATTGGTAATAAAGTACTACTTACATTTTTTAAATGAAATAGATGTAGGTACCGAGCATGCACCTTATGGCAAATAGGATTGGAGATCTACCAGAAATCCGTTACAGAAATACTGTTACTCCAGAGATATAAGTTAAAACGTCATGTAAGGATATTTCTAATAAGATCCCAAAAGCCCTGAAGGTAACGTGATTGTACTCGAACTACTAAAGATTCTAGTTCACATCAGTGGTTACAACCAGGTAAATTCCCGCACAATTTTCGCTTCCTCCATGTTACTGCCTTCCATTTTTAATAGACCGGAACTATTGGTTTTTACATGGCATTAAAGTCCTACCATTAGCAATGTAAAATTAGGCTGGAATACATTAAAAGATGGTGACTGACGAGCATGTACCTTTTTTTCGTGCGGGAACCTTCGAAAGGTAACCGGTGCCGTTGGAGCGGCACCAGGCCGTCCTCAGCGCTTAGTGGAGGACTCCGGGACCTCCAACGGACCACAACCGGAGTCCTCCTAGCACAACGCTCCTTTAGGTCTCCGCCCGGATGAGCACACATACCGTCGTCCTTCCCAGGGTCGCTGGCCGGGCGGTTCGAGCCTCCTTTTAGTCGCCTCTTACGACAGGCAGGGGATAGCGTAGCCTTATTCTGAACCCGAGACTACAGGGACGAACGAGCATGTACCTAGTATTGAAACTTTGAACCGCCTAGTACCCGAGTGCTAAACAACATTCTTGAATAACAGTAAAAGAGGGTTTTACCGCAGTTCACTTGAAGGTATCTCAGTTGTCAGAAGTAGATACGCGATTCTGATCAATTTAACAAACAAGAAATTTGTTACGGAAGTCCAGTAGCGGCATTGAAGACACCAAAACATACATCAATAATACATTTTATCACATCAATTCACAAATACGTTTTGGTTGGTTCAGGTCAGAGTCCTCATAGGTTAAAGCCACACAACTGTGTTACATTGACACATTACAATACCGAGACACAGAAGCGATTATATTATCATATGAAAGCATAACGATGGCAATCGTATGCCGCGGGACGCCATCGAATATGCAACGACCCACAGAACGGTGCGTTGACACCAAGATACACTGTGATCATGAATACGCCAGGATCCTTGACTTTGAACTTTCATAAGTACGTCCAATCGTAATATAACTCCACGTATATTTTGTTTGTTTGTTCACTTTACTTATTAAAATTTTGTGGATTCTTTTGACGGTTTTCACACTGATATCAGTGGACTACTGCCAAAAAATGTAAACATAACATTCTACACGAAGCGAATCCTTCTAGATTGCTAGCATAGTTATGTGAACCAGACTAAAGGGCAATCTTTTCGTGGTTCTCCGCTCTGAGAGAGATTTAGGATACAGTCCACCACGTTAGCTAGGTGTGAATTGGTACACTTCACAAATTAGAATTAGATACACATATCAATTAGATACACATAACAAATTAATTACACGATAGATTATAAAATTTATAGTGCACGGCTTAAAAGGGTTTTTTAAATATATTAAATATGGACACATATTATTTTTAAATAATAAGGCATTAAAACGCACTATCGAGTTTATTAAGACGGAACCATGCTCTTTCTACTTGGTAAAGACTAACAAGTAATAAATTTTAACTAGCAGCCGTAAAAAGTTTCACCATTGAAAACTAATAACTTTTCTTTATAGATATTGAAACGAGTAGCTTATTGACTTCTTCAATCACTTTACAAATTACTAATTAAGAAGTAAAACTACTGTGATAATTATTAATTAAATATCATACTCGATGTTTGAAATAAAACGCATAGCTACGTGACTTGTGTGGATGGTGATCAATTTCTAAGGTTCAGTATCGTTAGATGACAGTTTATAGCTTAATTTCACGCGCACACGCGCAAAATTAAAAAATCGGTTGCTCTGCTCTTTAAAACCATGTTTACTAGTTTCCGTAATATTTAAAGAATAAAACGAATGATCCATCCGTTCTTGTTATAGCATCTGATTAAATGATCGATCGTAAACCATTCTACAGTCCGATCGTTGGCAGCCATCCATTATGTTTGACAGATGCGAACGGTTTCGGTTGGAAGAGAAATATAATTCATAAAGTAAACTTTAAAATTATTGCAGCGGGAAAAATACATTGAAGTTCTGTATAATATACATATAAATAAACTGTTTGCGAAAAAACTAAATCGTTCTTTAATTAATCTTAAGTTTAGTTAATCTTATCATCTTCCAGACACCTTAAGACCACCAGTTGAGACCTATTTTGAATATAATACAATAAATAAAACCGAATATCTAATATTAAATGATTGTATGACTAAACACATGATTTATTGCGAAAAAACCTTTTAAGCAAAGCAAAAGTTTAATTCCAGCAAGCCTACCGCCGTACTTAATAAAACTAAAGCGTAAAACTTGCATATTAAAAAATAATCAGGAACTGAACAGTAAAAGTGCTGTGAGACCGTCATTCGATGCACCGACAGGGAAAATTGAAGTCGCGCCACTGAACAGCCCTCCAGTCTATTAGTTATACAAGATAACCCCACGTACAGCATAACCTGATGACTATACTGTCAATTTAAGCAACTGGTGTAGTGACATGTTGTTATCTTTCACCATAAAGACAAGATTAGACATGTTTATTTTGTATTTACTTTATTTAATCAACGTACTGGAAAAAGGTAGATACATGAACGTAAAAATAATGCTTCTATTTGTCAAAGGTCTGTTTACCACAATCATATAAGGCTTTCTAATTAAATTTTAAATAACAAATAAACCAGAGCTCCGATTGTTGATAAACAAGATTGATCTACAGAAATCGGATACCATTTATCTAAGTACGAATTATACGAGATATTTGTATGATGAATTCTAACTAGGCCTTCAATAGGAACAACGCAACTGTGGCGGACCTCAGGCAGGATTCCAATGTTACCTGGAATTGTTATGCTTTTGAAGGGATGTTGAGTAATCTGTTCCGGTATTCTACATTAAAATTCAGAGGACATTCTACTATGCAGATTTGCTAATCACAATGAACACAGACAAAAGGTGTGTTAATAACTCGTTCCCAGTCTTTTCATAGGCACAATATATTTAGGAGTCTTAGAAGAAAAAACTAGGAATTATCGAAAATTCTTATTATTTCCCAAATTGGCACTCAATTTTAAATACCTCAAAGTGAACCTCAACCACTTTAAACAACAATAAATAAACAAAATTGCATTAGAACGAGGCGTCTTTGTTCGAATGATATAAAACATTATGTAACTATTAATTAATGATGATGATATTAAAATTAAAAACGTGGCAACTTAGGTTCCAACTTAATCGAGTCAGCGACCAGATTCATAAAGACAACTGAAAATGAAAAAAACACTTAAAAAAATGGCGTTAGAAGTTTTTTCAGAAATACACAGGAAAAGTGAAAATGCCACTGCATTAATTATCATCACATTCACGCCGACGGCTCCAACGCTTTTCAAGGCACGCAACAGGTGTCGGTGAGTTCGCCTCGAGCTTCACGCTTCACCGGAATGAGTTCAACAAATCATCGCTATCATCTTTGTTTCTGGTCGTAGCCAATTATTTTCATAACAATAACATGCCTTGTTACATTCCTTCTCCATTGCTCTATTTTAGTGGCCATTTACTCAAACTTTTCATTAGCGTATTACGCATTATAACACCGAAATGTAGCAAAATATTCTATAAGATTTGTAAATGGAATTAAAATTATGGATTAAATGAATAATGTGGCACTTTGTATTATTTGCTACAGGCAGGCTATGCTCTGCTCTACGCCTAATTCGGGGAATAATGCCGTCGTAATGCCAACTCTCGTAGCCGCTCTACGCGATTTACGTATGCAAGTGAGCGTCTACACGCTCTACGAGAATTACGTATGCAAGGGTGTTCATTAAATAATAAAATGTTTTTGTTTCGCGTTTCCAGTACGAACATTTTTTAATCATAAATCAAAGTGTTACAAAAGACTCCAGTCTTAAGAATTTAGCTCAATTATGCAAGACTCAATGCGCTAATAAAGCTCGGACTCTAACATCAAGCTAATCCCGGGTCACTTATATACCTTTATAAATTAATCACAACTCGAATCCCACAATAATATTGAAAATTAAATAATCTGGAGTTAAAAAATCTCGTCACATCACTTGAGAAAGTCTCAAATAGGCAAAAGCAAGCGTTCTCAAGATTTGGTAATTTAAATTCTAAAATAAAAAGAAACCATCTCTAGTAAGTAGTAGTAAACTACAAGCATCGTGGCTGGGTTCTTTAGATTAAGAGTTTCCTTATTTATGTTGCTTTGATTAACAAAAAAGGCTTAATTCAAATAATTTCATTCATTTTACAAATCACAGAGGACCATTTTGTTAGTAACATTCAACTACTATTACTAACAACATATTATTAATCAAAATGTCTTTTGTCTGAGGTCATTTTCCTGTAAAAGCAACAATTTAATTGGTACACTTATTCACGGGGAGGACTCGAGCGTAATTCGTGACGTAAAAAGGACTCGACCGCACTGACTCTAGAGTCCGTGAGGTCGGCTCTTATGTTATACACGAGAGCTTGTAGAGACTTCAGATCTAGTCTCTATAGTAGTGTGTATGAAATCTTGTAATTTATCAACAGAGTTCATTTAAATACGATTGAAAAACTCAAGTCTATTGCAACTCTACTACTACAGAGTGAATGCTCTTTTCAGATTTATTTAGGATTATGAATAACGTTTAAAGGAGATTGTCCAAATATTGTGGCGCCATAACCCAGTGTGTGTCTTATGAAATTTGTAATCCACTCCAGATAAGAGTAAAATTCTAATTTAGGTCGAGCACCACGAGTGCTTTGCTACCTCTGAGGACTAAGTAGGAATGCCTCGGATAACGATGTCTCCCATACCACAGCCTACAACCAGAAGACAGCAGCGCTAGACATTGTTGCCATTAGGCAGAAAAGGTAGCGGTGGTGCCACCGGAGTCGAACTGCAAAGGATTTTACTACCTTCAGCGTGTATATGTAAACAGAAAATGTAATCGAGATCTTTGTGTTGACATCAATAATTATATATTTTATTGATAACAAACAAACCGGTATTACTCCATCAGTGTATGTGGTCTACATACATATACGGCCAGAACACGAAACAGCCCTCTGTCCATCACACATAATTGCCTGCCAGGAATCAGTCCTCGCTCGCCAGGATAGACAGTGATAATGGAACTATTTTAGTCTTTCTGAGGATTCAATCGAAAGAGTAATAAATTAATACGAATTTATTTTTAATACGAATATATATTTTGCAAAGTGTAGCCAGCCTTTTAAAGTTATATCGAACGAATTAATTTTGACATTCGCTTTGCGTAAATCTACATTTTCACTTTTAAATTTATTTTAAATTAAAATTCATATTGCTGCATTTCGTTCTCTCACTGGGTTCGGGGCTCGAACCACAACTGCAGGTGGCCTGCAGCAGGGTACTACATGCAGCTCCCACGCGGTTTAGTAAAGCGTATATCCAATATATTGCTCGTATAGTCTAAATTTCATAGCCCAAACGTTGAACGTATTGACAGTATATCTTAAGCTAATGTCGAACAAAAAATAAGTTATGTATATTCATATATATATTTGAACATTACAGGCAAGTGGCTCCCAATCGGGTTGTTTACTACTGTCGTCTTCGAACTATTGCTCCCGAATTTCAAGTAAGCGCTACAAGGCGCATTCTCAGATAGGTAATATTAAAAATTAAACTAATAGTATTATTATAATAATAATGAATAGGTGCATAGAGTTTATTCATATAATACCAGATTTCATTCATGTAATATCATAAAATATCATGGTTCAGCTTCACAAAATATTTTTATAAAATAGTTAAGGATATATGAAAAGTCATCATTGTTAAAACCTAACAACCGTAGGCATTAAAGTATTCCATTGGGTATGTCAGACAATTTTGTGTCAATAAAACTAAATACAATACAAAAATATATTTCGATGACAACGGCCTACTTTATGTCGTTCTGTGTCTGCGCTACATTTATACATTATTTATAAAATCGTTGGAATACTCGTATTCGACTCTCTAACTGCTGGTGATCCTATTTCAAAGTGACATAAATATCAAGTTGAAAGTAAATAGCAATATCAAGAGACAAAATGAGATTGCACATTTATTGAATCAGTACTCTAACATAGTCAGTACTCTAATAGTAGCGTAGTTCAATAAATAATATCGAATATTCTATTTAAAACTTTTTCGCATCACGACCACTGCAGTTACATTACTTAAACCAAGAGCTTCTGTGTCGGCCAGTTCTCACCATCGTCATCTCCATTACCATCGTCGTTAACCACCAAAGCAGGCTTCCAAAAAGGAATTTATCATATTATCCACCCCAGTGGCTGCAGATGACTGCAGATTCGTGCTCTTCAAATACGTTTCGAGAACATGATAAAGCAGTTTTAGACATAGTAACTTAGAACCGCTAAGTTGTTACGTCTAAACGCACGTTATTTTCCTTTTTAAGAGACATGTCAATCCTAATAGGCACGTAGCTTCGAAAAAATTACCCGATACTAGACTAGTGCTTACTGCAAAATTACTATTGATTGATTCGTATTTCTTATGTGCCTCTCGAGGCTCATGTCGTAACATCAGCCCATAAACAATATCTATTCCTAGACGTAATTATCGAAATTTACATTTTCTAACGTAGCTATAATGTTTCTGACGCAAATGAATGAAGCCCGCTTCATTTAATAAAATTAATTATGTGTACTTGTAGCTCTAACATCTACAGACGTGTCGAGCTAAATAATTTATGTACCTACTTTTAACTTAAGTCGCAAGGTTAAAGAATTTGAAAAGCACCAGAAAACCTTTGAATGTTAGCATTAATTTAAAATTTCCAACTTGTACATTGAATATCAAATTTTATCTTTTCATTAAATATCATTAGTAGATAACGGTCTGGTACCTTTAATATGTCAGATCGTCTGCGCTTATATATCTCAGTAGTAATGAGGGTGAAATCTAAAATTTACATTCAAGTACATATATCTTTTTAAATTGAAACTATAATACTTATAAAACAAATAAATGAAACCATATATTATATCTTTCCCCATGACAAATGACTAAAGCAGAATTGATTGACACACATTTTAAAACAGTACGAAGAACTATAAATAATTAATAGTCCGTGACAAATACCTACTATTGATACACTTCAATACATTTAAATTTATTAGTACCTACAATTAAAAATACATTAACGTTAAATTGGATTGAAATGAAATTAACTAGATAGAGAAAACAATGTCAAAAAGAAACAAATGAACTGAGAGAAACTGTATAGGATGGAGCAGTACTATAATTGCACTGGACTGAAATTATAATTGGCCCTCTAGAGAAAATACATCAATAAGACGTTTTCTTTCTTATTTTATTATACTAAACCATTTTAAATAAATAATTTTCTGAAAACTTTCGATACAAGATGTCTCAAGTAGTAACCTCGTTAACCAAATTGATGCGATACCGGCAAGCGCGTTTTCTTTCGATGCGACCTTTGCCGGGATAGTATGCTGTATTAGAGATAGCAACAAAAATATTGTTTTGACTTAATGAGATGCAAGTATGGATGTACTTACTCCATTAAATGCATATTGTCCCGTATAGATATCGTTCCTTTGGCTTGCTTTGTGCAATCGTCAAAACATAAAAATCATGTCGCTACTTCCGATCTTACTATTAGATCTTACGTGTTAATATATAAGCGGCAATTAATCAGTTTTATTCCTTGCCCCAATTGTCTAGCTTGTCCGTGCTCGTTTATATGTTAGCTGGATCCATGTTGTACAACATATAACCGAAATTTTACACCTACAATAATTTTAACAAAATAAAGTTAAACGGTAGATTTCGGGGCGTTTCATGTTTTTTGTTGCGGAACAATAATACATTTTCTGAATTAAGAGTAACCTAAATTACTCGGTTAGGTAAGTTTCGGAGATTACCTAAAACGAGGAGACAGGAGAACATTTTTTATAACGATTTTTGTTATATGTGTTATACTTATTCACAATAACACCAAATGTATATTTGTATTACATACTCATAAACTTAAGATTTCTGTCAGCATCGAAAAGCAAATTTATAAAATGCTTTGTATTCCAGTCCAACGTTAAGTGGACACTCTGACAGTTATTCAGGCGGACATATTTGACGTGCAGTCGTGACGCTACAGTAATTTATTTCCCGGTTAAAACGAGGATGAAACGCTCGTAAGTGGTGGTCGATTTTCAATTAAATATTTACGCGTTGCTTGTCAGTTCGATGCGCAGATCGTTTGATATTAAATTTTGTAATGAGAACGAAATCGGAAATGTCAATGTAACCGATATTGTTAAAGCATGTCATTCAAAACGCTTTAGATCTTACTTAAAACCTTTTTACCCTTAAATATGGTAATCGGACGTTGGACAAATCTTTGCGATTCTATCCCAAAATAAGTTTAGCGTCACACAGAAGCAGTGGTACAATACAGGTAGTAATGTGTTTTTATTTAGAAGGTACGGTAAGGGAGACATACTTATAAGCGTTTTAACTTTGTCCTCAGCGGTAGCAACGCATCTGTGGATGACTTAAAGTAGGACTCGTAACCTTATCTGGGGTCTGTGGGGTTGATTTTATTATTTTTTGGGGTTGATTACAAGCGCGCATTGCCAGCAGTGATTGCATTCACCATGAAGTGGGATGCAAGTTCGTTTGCTATAAATAAAAAAAAATAAAGTTATTCATTTATCCAATTACAACAACCAATTAAAAAAGTAACTGATCGTAGGTAATATGTATATTGTAATATACACACTGAACGGACAGCCCCAAGCGGTGACTCGGATAACG
>DWRA01003551.1:0-11928 GCA_018250295.1 Spathilepia clonius | reverse complement strand
TCTGGTCTTATCTGGGGTGGATCACAAATGTCCATGGGCGGCAGTTGCCACTTACCACCAGGTGGACTGCATGCTCGGTTGCTACTCCATCATATATAAAAAAAAAACCTTCAAACCAGGACATGACAGCACTTAACACTTGTCATTAGGCAAAAATAGGTGTTGCAGTGACGCCTAATCTGAAAACCACTCATGCCACCAAATTCACTCCACCCATCATATAAAATGTACCAGGGGTTAGTACCGATGTATTGGTCACAATTCTCAACTGTAAATATTTCTCTTAATTCTTGTATTAATTTATTGTGTACTGTAGTACTGTGACATAAATCTGGAATCTTTTTAAGATGTAGTTGATATTACTATCCTATTAAGATATTTACCTGTTAAATTTTTGTTTTCTCTGTAATGGATATGTTGCAGAGTCCGTGGATCTCTATACTTCTTAGCTAGACCAAAGTCTATTATGTATACTAAATTGCCCCTCTTACCAAGGCCCATTAGAAAATTATCTGGCTTAATATCTCTGTAAAAGAAAATATTTGAGTAAGTAACGAATTTACCAGCTTTAAGCTTACAATGTCTATATATCAAAGAAAGTTTATAAAGCCTAACGTTATCTCGGCCTAGATAATTTTGATTGCAATAGGCAGAATAAGTCATAGTCTAATCAAAACACTTCGAAGACTACTTGCATCCTAGCTGCATATTCAATAAAGATATAATGTTACTTGTTATCTTTAACCCTGTGTGACCTAGTGTCCGTTAAGTGCCATGACCATACATAACTAGAATGCATACAACAGTGTTATCTATACATACCTATGGATAAAACTCTTGTGATGAATATCCTCGATGCGAGAAATGAGTTGGTCTGCGAGAAGAAGCACAGTCTTCAGGGAGAAGCGACGTGAACAAAAATTAAAGAGGTCTTCCAACGAGGGGCCTAGTAACTGCATTACCATTACATTATAATCTCCCTCCGAGCCACACCATTTTATTGCAGGGATACCAACTGTGAGAAAAAAAAACATTATTAGCGTTACCGACCTTCTGAGTTAAACACAGCACTTTCAAAATGATAAATTTTAAGGCTATCATATCTTAATAATAATCATATTTTAATTTTGACGATTTATGATAGGCCAAATTCGATAGATTGATTTTTACTAATAGGTGTTAAAGATACAAAACTTGGTTAATACACAAAACTCAAAATATTCCAATAACATTTTCTTCGAAAGTGTTAATTAACTAGTTTGTCAAAAACATTGATTTACTAAAGTAAGCTATCATTAGCAATCCAACAAGAGCCCAAAACTTAATGACAAGGTCATTACTATGTAAATAATAATCCAAGAAAAGTACATATAATTAGAAACAACCATTATTGTTTCCTAAAGTATCACCACAATAGCACTAATGATCTATTGCAAGGTTTCTCAAAGTGAGATGGTACTAGTACCCCAGGGTGTTTGCTACTTAATCGTAAGGGGGTACACAACAAAATTTGTGTAATGACCACTGCTAAATCGACTCAATTCGCGGCAAGAAGCAAGCCTACCCATCAAATTGCATAGATTTTTAATAACATATCTTATTTTATTCTATCTATAACCAAGCAAATTATTTTAAAAATGTAGTGTGATTAGAACCATAGGTTGAAGAAACTAATCTATTGTATTACAAGTATATGTATGAAACCTTACTTATATATATTCTCATCTAAAGATTCAATAAAATGTCTATTAAATATAATCCAATTTACAACTTTGATACTAAAACAGAACTTAAGTAAGTCCTATTTATGTCTCAGATTGGTTAACAAGCAGACTTAATTACTAAATTAAATTTAAGTGGTAATTGGCATTGTTACCAATTAAATGACAGTTTTCAATTTACACATACATTGGAAATATTCTTACAAAAGATTTCTTACAGAAGAATCAAGAATAATGAAATGACGACCACATATAACATAAATAATTTTCATGTGTACTTATAAAGGGGATAGTATTACATCAGTGTTTCTAAAACAGAGCACTACATGTATCTTTTTTTTTTAAACACTGACTAAAGACAGACGAAAAATGATGTGATTTTTTAAGGAAATAAAATTACAAACAGCACAGATTCATTTAGCTATATTATTAATATGATGGGTAGGACAGTTTCATGTCGCAAATTCAAGAATCAAATTTGCTTTGATTTGATTGTAAACGCTAAATTATGCTTGTAGCATACACAAGTCAGATAAGCAGCCGCCATTAACTATAATTTGTCGTGAACCCCTCATGATTAACTGTTGTACCCCAAGAAGTAAGCATAGTAGCATACTAAACTTTGAGAAACACCGGATTTCATTAATCAAGGTTGGTGACACAAGCAATGCTATTACCAAAGATTAAGACACCATTCAAAATAGAAAGTAAATAAAGTAGATCTCTAAATATAACCATACCGTGGACAAACATCAGTACTCTAACACCAAAAGTACGAAAATTAATTGATCAATTTGACGTCTGGTAGAGGACCAAACTCTGCATTTCAGATTAGTACAGGGGCTGCTATGCTAAGGGGCTTGTCTAATGCCCATTATTAGTAATCAATCTATCAAATGTTGTGTCTACCTAAAATCGAAATTTCACAATTACTGCATACTACAAATTTTGGTCATTGGTAGACAAAAATCAGACAGATTTGTTATTAATAACGAGAAGATTAAATATATAGAGGCTATAAAATGGATCTTGTCAATATTTTCACCCCAAAATCTTTCATCCCTCTTCACACTAACGCCATTTTGGATTGACTGAAGGCAGATCAGTTTACTACCAATTGGCAACAATCCGTAGACATTTTTCATGCCCTTGTCCAGCTTATTTACAACAAAGTAAGAAAATCTGATGTGCCATTCATATTCAAAACCATAACGACAACCAAACTTATGCTGATTCAACTTTATACTGTAATCATATTATTTTCCTTCCCTGTGTCTAATTACATATACAATAATTAATACTTTATTAGTATAAGAATGTAACTTGAAACTGACAACTTGTACACTACAATACATAAGCATGTTATTGATAGTTTAATAACAGAACCACATAAATGACCATCTTAGCTCTGCTATGACAATTTGATATATGTTTCAAATGTAGTTTAATAGGGAGACAAAAACACTATATGGTTGATTATAATAGATAATAGTTTTACGGAAGTTGTCAAATGATCTCTAACAGCAAGGGTAGCATGTTGAAGTTCAAAAATGTACATTTAACAAATTTGCTAGAGTTTATATGCCCCTATCGTACCAGGACACTATAGTGTCCTGTGGTATGTTCCGGGACACCATAGTGTCCTGGTACGGTACTGTCACCAGTTACCATATCCAAACAAAACAAATTGAAACATGGCATATAAACTTGTAAAAGATCAATATTAAGTTTTGATATGGTTGCTGCTGACATGGTCAGACCTTCCTAGTGGGATAAGGACCTTAAACTACCAGACATGATCAGATGATGGGCTTGTTTAAGAGGGACTTGACCAAGCCAATGGAATTATGAAAGAATTTTAATACTCTCCATAAACGAATAAGACAGCGAAAGTATTTTACTACATCATGTCATAGACAGATTTGAGTATGATTTTAGATAAAGAGGAGAGCCTCAAGGTTCTTAGGCCCTGTTTGGACCTGCCACCACTACCATAGACTCAATGTTCAGTTATAAATAAATAGAGACAAACAAAACTTGCACTCCTACAATCTATATACACATATTACAAGATTGAATTGATGTAATAAGTAATGATAAATATTTTATTGTGTAAAATATACACTTACTGCTTCCTTGCATAATTTTGTAGAATTTGCTTTCTATGTGTAACTGAGGGTGTCTTGTCTTTATACATTCTAATTTGATAGCTACTTCCTCCTTTGTCACAATGTTGGTTCCTGGAATATTAATAACAGTAATTAAAAAATTTGACTTGGATGTACCATGATTGAAAATACACATTTGTCTAACTCTCAAGTTGCATTTAATAGGATTATCAATTTAGTAAGCAACAATTCCAAGCCAAAAAACCACATTACGAATACGACGAGATGTATCTACGCAAAATTAGATGCCCTTGCGTTTTCATGGTTAAAGCTGCACTTAGAAATATACATAATTGTCTCATTTATCTCTAATCACACTTAATACACACAATTGAGTTTTACATATATCCAGTACACGAATATTTAAGTAAGAATAGTTTAGTAAATTTCATTTTTTTATAATAACACTACGACAGAACCACATGTAATTGTTAGTATATATAATAGCTAACCCAAGATTGATAACAGATATACAAAATACTATTTATTGAAAACGTACTAATGTTATGTTGAAAAGTAATTCCTTTAGAAAATAGATTTCTCACGACTGACTATTATCTATTTCGAAACAAAAAAACGCAGCTGGCCTAGAATATAGTAACCATCTTTCTTTGTTTACAACGATCTCCATCTGTACTCACCCAAGTAAATGTCTCCAAAGGATCCTGAGCCAATCTTACGTCCCAACCGATACTTATTACCAACACGAAGTTCCATTTTGAAATTCTGCATACTGACATGAAATAACTATATCACTGACCACTGATTCATTACAGGACGGCCATATTTGCGCTAGACGCAGATCAGATCTTTACTCGACTTGAATGAACTGTGTAATTATTTGTAGTATTAATAAAGAACTATATTTCGTTAACAATCATTTGTTAACGGTTTATGGATTAAAATTATAATATATAAAATGTTCTATTCACAATAAAATTTCAGAAAATTAACTCCAACACACTGTAAAGCACAACACACGCATCTATGAGGAATTTTTGTATCTCGATCTCATTCTTGGATACAGAAATACAGACTGTAACTAACCAGTGTTGTCCACATTAAAAATGTTGAAATTAAAACTCTTTGCAGTTTACGTTTTTTGTTTTATTATGTTCTATTATTGCTTCAATATTTTTTCAAAGGAATTATTAGGATATTCAAATTTTATTAAAAATACTTATTTGAGTTTGAATAATAAAATGTACTGCGTAAAATAGTGCAAGCAGTTGATACGTGCACTACAAAGAGTTCAATCATCATAAAAATATAATTGCTATGGTTTTTGTTGCATGATGCTATAATTTATTAATAAATGCAGCAGTAACAATAATAATTGTTAGTTATGTTGTTTTGATTTAATACGAGTTTATTAAAATCCATCCGTATTTCTTTGGAACTTCGGATATCATCATTATTAAGGCACGTGGGAGCAGAGGTGATTTTCTTAAAAATATAAAGTGTCCCTGAAAATCAAACACTTTTTGTGTCGCGACTATTTCAGTGATAATTAACTATGTACGTAACAAATAAATTAGAAGGTTACTTAAAATTACTCTTATACCGCTTTTTTAACACAAATCAAAGTACACCAAAGGCATTCCAGAACATACATTATTGTTTTAATATTTACTTATTATATTTGGTTACGTCTTGTACAGCTGTGTTGTAGACTTTTATTCAGAGTAGTTACGAAAGAAAAATGTGGGTATCCGAAAAACAGGCAATTCTTTTATAAAATCTGGTTTATTAAAATTGCGCAAGTTCATTCTCACACCTGGTACCAGGTAGAATGCTATTATACTAATATTAGAAGCTTATCACTCACTAGTTACCTAAGTAGTAAGTATTAAGAACAGACGCTATTTTTAAAAATATCTATGGCAATAAGGTTCTAATTTTATATAGATGAGGCATTTGCAACTTTCTTGACATTTACAGTTTTCCTTTTACGTTCAATAAGTGAGATGTAGGCATAGTTATTTTTTGAGTTATCTAAAGTTACTCAATTGTCGACAAAGACCGCTTAACATACAAAAAATATAGGTAGGTAAGCACATCGAATCGAGCTATCTCTACCTGTATAAATATGCTCTCTTCAAAATAAACTTTAAAATACTTAGTCCAAAATACGCTACGACTCACATATATTTGTATCTTTTTTTTATTAAATGGAAGCAGCAACAGAATGCACCGCCGCTAAATAATTATTGAGCTAATTGGACAACTGTTTACATTCAATATTAGATCTGACTATTCCCAGAGCCATAAATGGCCTGATAAGTAATTGAGTGGGAGCGTCTGATGCTAGGACTCTTGTTCCACGATAAAACCTGCCTGGTCGTTGGCCTTATTATAATTATGTTTTCCTCAAATATACGGAGATAAACATTTTTATTATTATTTCATTAGGACCTTTAGTCCCACGGGTTTATATGCGTGTGCATGTCTCAACGCACGCGTGTATTAACTCGTTGCAATATCTCCGCGTCCCGCGTGAGTGGCTTACATAAGAGGAAAAGGATCTATGAATTGAAGGATCATGCCCGCGTGATGGGAAAAAGGCTCTTACTCTACAAGTAGGTACATATAAAATAAAAGTTGCGTGTTAGATTTGCTCAGAACATTTACTAATATTTTAAATCGTGATATTTTCGGGTTTTCGCCGAGTCATTTTTACCATATTATTTTTTACAATCTTCATACCTTAAACTAAATCACAATGTCCATAACACAAGAACGTCTTTAAATATGGTTAGACAAAAATGCATTTTAGCAAATATTTAATTACATATTTGAACTAATCTATCTTCACATAGGGGAGACCGAGGAGAGTTGAACCATTTTTTCTATAATGTCCTATGACTTTTATAATAAGCGTTAATATGGAAAGTATAATATACCAGAAAAAACCTTGTTTATTTTTCAATGAAATGGCGAGGGAAAAAGCTGCCAGTCACCCCTTTTTACCTATAAAAAGTCGGTATGGAAATAACTTGTTGTCAACTCTCCTCTTACAGAGGTAAGTTGAAACAATGGCCTAGGAGAGTTGAAACACCTATTACTTGAAAGAAAACTATTAATGAAAACACCTTTTTTTAAATTAAAATGTTACATGAAAGTTACAATTGTCCTTGACTTGTACTATCAGTCTCGTTATAACAATATTTAGATAGTAAAAAGAAATAGCAAATTATAAAATATTAATATTTATTAATATTTATTAAAATATTAATATTTATTAATATAAAAAAGTAGAGTATCTTAGTTAGAGAAGGAATTACAATCTACATAGCGGCTTCAATGCATTACAAATAGGCATTTGTAATGCAAATTTATTAGCTTGAGCTTAAGTTATCGTGGACATATTTGAAGTTCACACGAGATGAGTTGAAACAGGCTGTTTCAACTCTCCTAGGGTGCAAAATTTTTACGCCGTTACGGTTCAACTGATATAACCTCGCGACACAATACAGTCACGCAAGATTTTTATTATAATTTAAATCTTGGATAAATAAGCTGGCAAATGACACTTAGTATAAAACAACTGTAACATCCATATTTAGGCAAAGATAAAATGAGGACGCAAATTTACTTTTGTCACTTTTTTCACCACACATTGAATAACTCCATAAGCGTCTATAGTAGCTCATAAATGAGCATGGAGGGTGCGGGGGAATGGCGATAGGGGTTAATTTGAGACATTGCTAGCTTGCTAGTGTTTTTGGTTTTTGAGAAATTTAACTTGTTTCAATTTACCTTTGTTTTAGCTCTCCTCGATCTCCCCTACAATAGGTATATAATCTACTAACATTTAAAGGTAACTATAATTCTGAGATTACATCAATAATTGAATAAAAATAAACAATACACATATCAAATCTAGCTTAAAAAGACAGGCAAATACAGGTAAGCCGTGTATACAGATAGATCAATAACTTACTCGTAAAAACCATTACAAAATTTTGGCAATTTGTAAATAATATTCATTGACAGGAATAATTGTGCATTTTTCTTTAAACCAGCGGCAAAAAACTCCTGATTTGAATGCAATGTAATTGAATGAACGAATGCCATTGAATGTCGAACTCTATGGGCAAGTTTTTGCATCGACAATACGAATGCCGATATGGTTTGCCTTATTTATACTATGTAAGTACTATGCGCAATACTGTCATACGAGTTTTTAAACGACTTTGCAGAATATTAGTCACGTCTGGCCGTAAAAGGTTATTGATATAAATAAATGACTAACTAATTTAATGGTGAGAATTGTTTGCTGGTTTTTAAATTGACTAACCTGTAGATTTGATATATATTTTTCTCATTTACTTCTAATTGGCACCACGGGAGAGATCGTCTTTATCTTTATCTTGCATAAGATACGACCTACGAGATCCTGCTTTAAGCAAACTCGTATTTATTTAGGTTTCTATTATATGTGTGAATTAACTAGGTACTATTTAAAATGTAAAGGGATAAGGAATAGCAAAATATATATAGTACCTAATTTAAATATTTAAAATATATATATATATTTGCTTTTATATTTAATTTAATTGCCTAGACGCATTCCGTGCGTCTAGATGTATGTTAAATAATTAAATATTCGTCGTATTTCCACAGATTTTTTCAAGGACAAACTTGCTTAGTCTTTTATTTTATATAATCTGCATCTAATGTTTCATCATTATATTGTAGGTATCTACTTTACGCAAGAGTCGTGGTAAATTACAAACATTTTAGGCAATATAGTTAATTAATAATTAACATTGAAAAAAGTAGGCATTTATTTTAAACGCGATACTTTTAGCAAATAGGTATTGTATTGCATTAGGATACTACAAATATATATATTTGGTAAGCCGTAGTCCTCTTTTTATTTAAACGCACGGTAGTGCGTTACCAAATTCCGGGAACGTTCAGATTTTTAGAACTTTTGAACACAAATAATATTTGACATCACATAAAATATGTTATGCTAATTATGTGTATGCAAGTAGATACACCACTATGATTAATTTAACCGTCATGGTAAATAGTATTATGAGAAATAAATACTCGTCGTGTAGCAATGTTGCAGGTCATTAGACTTTTCAATCGAAGGTGCTAAAAGGAACGTAAAACCTATACGTAATCGACCATTTAACAGGAATTAAGCATATACATTCCTAGAATATGCAGACATAAAGTTATATTAATGGAATACAGGTCATTTTCTGCTCGTTGGAAGGTTTCCGCTTTTATAGTCATAGACATCCTCCCGTGTCGACTGTATCCTCCCTATCTTGATCACTTGGTTCATTGTTATTCTGTTCCTCTCGATTTAAAACGAATACCGGTTCTACGTTTTCGTCGTCACTGTTAAACCTGTGAAAAAAAAAATTTAATATGAACCATAAACATTATTGTGTTTATATAATAATTTTATGGTCAACGTGCATTTCATAATTTTTTTGAAAGTTTAATAAAATACTATCCTATATTAAATTAGGGTTCATTTATATCTTCAGGGATAGAGCGTGTCAGACACATGACGGGCCATAGAGAAGATTTTAGTATACAATGTGTATTGTCGTAATAATGTACTCGTATACAGTAGTACAGCACAGACACGGGCAGTGCATTTCAAAATATTCTATAGAAAAATGGTTTGAAGAGTGTGATTAGGGAGATAAACTTATCCGTGGCGGTGCCATTTAGTCGTCAGAGGTAACAAGTTAAAAACGCATCTGTGACCTATTCTAATTCATCTGGGGTCGATTACATATGGCCATGGATGGCAGTTGCCTCTTACCATCAGGTGGACATTACACTCGTTTGCTACTTCAGGGTGTTTTAAAATTACGATGAAAAGAGTTTGCACATGCGAAGAGTCACTTATATTTACACATTGTATTTAAATTCTCATGATGCATTGTTAATAGTAATCAACTTACTGATAACGAGGAACTTCTCCACGCATGGTGCATATTGCATTGGTTAGGGCTTTTACATAATTTTTGGCAAGAGTTAAAGTTTCAATTTTGGATAAACTCCGGTTATCTTTCTTTACGTGAGGAATGACGCGCCTGAGGTCCTGAAACAAAAATGAAATATATTACATTTCAAATAGTTCTCTCCTGCGTGGTTTTTGTGATGCTATACACTATAATTAGTCGTTCAGTAATTAATTACGGATATTTGTCCTTAATAACCAGACTCGCAGTGTTAAAATCGATATTTATGTGTTGCTTATTAATACAATATAAAAAATAACTCGGGTATTATACGATACATATCTTTTCACGTCGTAATAAACGACGGTAGCAACTGTTTGTTACACTGTATAACATTGATTTGTTGTATTTTGATTGCTAAAACAACCAAACATATGGTAGCGACGCGTCTGTGATCTAACTCTGCTAAACGCTTGTTCTATTTGGTTTCAAATCAGATAACCTTAACACTCTCAGCAAACCAGCAGTGATGATATACTTCTAGATTATAATATTTTAAATAAAATTATATTATGATATATTAAAAACCCGAGAGTGATCAATCCCTTGAGAATTTACCCGACCAAAGAAGGTGCTCCCTAGATTCTAGCCGTCATATTGCAAACAGCCGTGTCATATAAGAGTTAAGGAGGGGTTAAAGTGACACATAAATTAAAACATTACCTCAAACGCTCGATTCAGCGAGTGCATACGCATGCGTTCACGTTCGTTGCTCTCGAGTCTTCGCAAGTTGCGTTCGCGGGCCGATATCCCGCACCGGCGGCGGCGGCCCGGCCCCGGCGCGGGGCTGCTGGCAGCGCCCGACGACGACGAACCAGCCGCTGCGCGACGCGGCCTACACACACGACGGGGCGCTTGCTCGTCGCTACCGCTTCCACTGTCGTAGAACTCTGGAACGAATAATGGTTATCGGTACAAATACAAATCAATGAAATCGTGAATATTGCTCTCGGTTGTCTCACTCGAGAGGGGTTGGACCGATTCAACTAACTTTGGTTTTGAAATATTTGTAGAAATACGGAAAAAAACGTAAGGAAAATAGTAAAACAATTATTTTATTTTATTATTTTCTATACAAACAGTTCCTATGTGTGTCAAACGTTGTAAAACTCAGGAATGAATAATGATTATCTGTTAAAATACAAATAAAAAAAGGTGAAGAATGTACAATGATTAATGTGAATAATATGCAATGGTTATCTATACAGGTACAAATTATTAAAATAGAAGTGTCTTGTAAATTGTAATGTCAAAACAATATCTTTTTGACATGTGAAAGTACATACGATACTTGTAACAAAAAATAATTATTAAGATTTCTGTCAGTATGCTTGTCTGTGTATCTGTCTCTCTGTGTTATTGTCGATAGTCCTCTGAAACGGCAGTATCGCTTTTCATAGGATATAGTTAACGTTACAATAGTTAAATTAGGATAAGTACTTTTAATTTCAAATATGTATTAGGGTTCCACGCAAAAAAAAACAAACCCATAACAAAATTATTGTAGGTAAAAAATAAAAGTTATATGTAACCCAAATCATGTTATATTTTTTAAACGCGTGTAAAAGCGCGGGTCACACTATTGTTAAAACAATCGAATATTTTTTGCTACATTTATTAATAAACTAGAAATGACACCGACTATATAAAACTTGTATGTAAACCTGACTACAGCACCTTTATTAAGAGATATAGTTAAAACACTAGTGGTAAATAAATAAATGACGTTTTAAATACATCAATTTAAATAATCGTGGCTTTCGTAATAGATAACTATCTGTAGTTAAATTATCTTATATCTAATATCTGGAAAACAACAATTATGTTGTAAATTCAATTTGATAAATACTAAGCGTTATAATTTTGTTAATTAATAATAATAATTTACTCTAGTATTGACTATTACATAATATCAAGAAAATTGACAAACCTACTTTTTATCAATTTACGTGCCTTCTACCAGTTTTTTTTATATGTTGGAGTAGCAAACGAGCATGCAGTCCACCTGATGGTAAGTGGCAACTGCCGCCCATGAACATT
>DWRA01003550.1:0-11928 GCA_018250295.1 Spathilepia clonius | reverse complement strand
CACCACCGCCACACTTATTTCTGCCTAATAACAGCAGTGTTAAGCGCTGCTGTGTTCTGGTTTGAAAGGTGTGGTAATGGAGATAAACTTATCGAGGCATTTCAACTTAGTCCTCAGGGGTAGCAATGCATCTGTGGTCGACTTCGGTTGGGATTCTGGTCTTATCTGGGGTGGATCACAAATGCCTATGGGCGGCAATTGCCACTCCATCATCAACCATCAGGTGGACTGCATGCCCGTTTGCTACTCCATCATATAAAAAAAAAAACATCAGTTCACAGATAATCAACAGACTATTTGCTAAAGATAACTGAATTCATCAATTAAATTTCTATCTGTTTTAGAAAATATCCAAGGATTGTGATTAGCCAGTCGAACGTGGATCTGAAAAATCGAGATGCAGTGAAAACCATAATATTTTTCAGCTTTGCACGGAGAAGGAATGTTGAGGCAAGCTCAATAACAGGCGCAGTATAGCAAAAAAGTAGCGAGTCTGTTTCGCCCAATCCCACTTTTAAGCACTAATACTAACTCATCTCGCTCGGGGCGATCAGACCAACAATTAGGATGAGGGCCGTCTATCTGAGTGTAATTTTCTACTCCACTTGCCCTAATTAGTCCAAAGGCGTGACCCTCGGGACCCTCCGAAATGCCGAACGCTTAAAGACGTAGGTAACTTCGGAACTAGTTTGACGTTCGTTTTTACGTGTAAATTAAAAAAAATACTTGTCCAAGACTTTTCTAATTTTAGCCAGGATTCGGAAATATTTTCGGAATAAAAAGAGCCTAATCCCAAGTCCTTCAACTTTAATTGAAGGTTCCGTAATATACTGTTGAATATTTACAACATTACCCTGTTGAAGTACAAGCATTACATTTAGAGACATGTCATGTCACTCAAGAACATTTTCTCTACCTTATTTAATTAATGAAAGTCTGGATTAAATTTTGACCCTTCGACCCGAAGCATCCAACCCGATTGATTGTCTATAAATAACGAAAACGTTAAACGCAGTAACATTCGTCCATTTAATAATAAATTGCAAATAGAAAATGACTTCACCTCATCAGCACATTACTGACCCATTGCTGCGCACGGTTCTCTGCGGATTGACAAACTACCCACAAACTTGAACAATTATATTTTTATAAACTCCCAGGCGTGCAAGTTTCATCACTATGCTTTTCTCCACCATTCAAGCATACTATAATAATTAATTTATAAGCGTCTTCTAATAAAAACGATTAGCTATTATTATAAATTTTTAGTTATACAATATAAAAAATAAATTATAATGTAACCGCTGAGCCCTTTATTTTTACCTTTACGCTTAGTAAAAGATGGATCACATCCCATATTCATTTGTTTTTTGGACTACATTGCCGGGAAGGGCTGATTAATATTAAAAAGTTCATTCAACTTCTCTCATAATGAAGGAATAAGTTTACAGGGCGGTGGGCTCGTACGGTGTTTACGAATTCACGAAGCATAATTGTCCAAGTGTGTTTTCAGATACGCGACTTGAACGTGCGACTGCAGCACTTTATAATCGCACGTGTAAATAATTCGCCTACGAATTTCTTAGATCTCTTTTTAACATCGTGACATCGTGATTGGATACGATCACTGCGACTAAAATCCTGATATGTATATGTAATTTCGTTTGTGATCTTGCATAACACGGGACATAAAAGAGTAAAAGCAAAATTGTGAAATTCCTGCTCGATCCACTTGTGAATAATGAAGAATACAAGTCTGTGTAAAATCTCACAGGGGTAAATCCCTAGGTTTATCTAAACAAGCCTCTCCTGAATACTATTGACTATTTCTTTTCCTTTTATTTTTTCATGCAGGATTTCTAAAAATTTTTGGCGTCCTAGTTATTGTTCATTTTTGTGTTCTAGATCCATTCGATTAAGCTGTGTTTAGACTATCAGTTTATAAGCAGTAGAGCTTTGTTAAGTACATGACAATATAAATTCCGATTTCTATTCATTATTATAACTACGATACTTAAAGTCGCCCTTGAGAAATCACTCTTCGTTTAAAGAATTCAAAGTACTGAATATAAATTTAAAAGTGTTCAATTTCACCGGAAATTAGTATCTGACGTGAGGCACGTCTAATCCAAACGGTTTTAAAGCAAAATTGGTTTTGCCTTAAGAGGAAGTGATGAACATTATTTTGTGAATCCAAGACAAAAAAGTTTTTGGTAAAATTTTATTTTTTACATTCATTATGCATTAAAATTAAATTCAACAATCTATATGACATCATATTCAATTCAATCTGCCGTTCGATATATATATTACAGGTTTGATTTTTGACTCGGCGAATATCAAATATGCAAGACCGAATGGTATAATTCGACTTTTACCAATTTTTTATTGTTTTCCATCTAATGGTAAGAGGCCAATGCCGGTCATAGACATTTATAGTCATCCCTCCGATAGAGTGGTAGTGAGGCTGTTCCCAAAGATACGTTGCTACTCAGGACTAAGTTGGAACATCTCGGATAAGTATGTCTCTCTTACCACATCATTTGTTCTAGTGTACAAGTAATTGTAAGTCTCTTCAAAATCCTTTCTACGCGATGAAAAGTTTTATGAAGATGGTTAGAAATATTAAGTTTTAATGATGTAAATACGAGTACGCAATTACTTATTGTTTTGTTAGAGGAATCAAAGAAACACAATAGTACAGTTTCAGAAGTATATTAAAGTTGGAGTGTTGAGAGAAAAACAAGTTTTCATAAAATATGATCATTATTTACTAAATATAAAGTAAGCGTGGGTTGCTCCTCGAATTCTAATTATCGGTAAGCTATAGAAGGTATCGGAGGCAATAAAGTAAAAATCAATCAGCTTTTCCTCCGGCGGGGAGAAAAAATTGCGAATCAATCTATTTCTATTTCGAAGCGTCGCCGAAGTGACCATTATCATAATGTGATGGGGACCCAATCCTATAATCAGATATCTCCGACCTTCCCGGTTATGTTTTATATATGTATATTTTTATTATAAAGGAATATGGGACGCGTTTCGCTTGGCAAATGGAATGGGTATTTTTGCTCTTATGGTGACATTTGATATTGGGGCGAACGTCGATTGTGATAGTTTGTGGGATCAGATCTGGCTTGGTGATTATGTAAGGGCGAAATATAATAGATATATGAGTACCGTATATTATTATTGAAGGTTTGTGGGCGGAAAAAGGCACGTGGTTGGCGTAATACGACGCTCGCTCATTAGGCCGTAAGCTTATTGGGTTTATTTATAAACTCGTGATGTTTTCGGTATCGTGTAGTAGATATTTTTGATGTCTGGTAAATAATATTTATTGAGATAGTGATAATAGACAGGTGCGGTACGATGATTACGTTTATAGATAAATATAGACATTATTATGTTGTTGTAGAAAATGCTAAAACTTCTCTGCATAATGTATGAATGATTTTTGTATGATTGAACGAATATGCAAATCACTTAATGATAAGTGACTGCAATCAGGCCCATTTAAGTTTAGTCTTACCTGAGGTCGAACACAGATGCGCTACTACCCCTGAGGACTTATTAAGTCACCCTTATCACACTTACAAGCGAAACACAGTAGCGCTTAACACTACTGTTATCAGGCAAAAATAGAAGTGGAAGCGGTGCCCCCGGAGCCGAACCAGAAAGGTTTCTTCATGAATTGAGGGTTAAGAAACTTTATTCCCATTATGAATTAAAAAATTCGCTTACATGAGAACTTCTTAATCTAGCTATAATTAAATGTACAGTTAGGCGTACAGGCAACTTCACATATTGAGATGAGTTTATATTTATAGGTACTACAATTAAATCTTTTTATACTTCGTAAAATTATGAAATGAGAAGATAGCAGTAAAACAATACTGCATAGCGACTGGTTCGGAAGAATAATTATTACGGACCTCTAAAGACTAGAGACGCGGTAACTCAATATGAGTTTATATAGTACTTCATAAATTGTTGTATGTTTTCTAAAAAAGACACAGTGAGAAAGACATTCTATTATACGTTATTCTTTTAGGATACCGATGTTACTTTGTCCTGTAATTTAAACAACGTATACAAATTTCCTTTGACATCGATTCCCAAAACATCAAAGGCGGTTAATAAAGGGTCACAGTACAAAACAAGGGTAATAATATAAGAGAACCTTTACGGATTCGTAGATGATATTACAGCGGTCCACGACGGATCGCAACTTGTATGGAAATTATTTATCGTGTCCTTTGAGACCGCGATGACAGTTCGAGATAATTTAATCTTGTTTTATTGATTGTTGACCTGGTTCTTTGTAGAACGAATGTTTTAAATTTAATGTTTCTTCTTCGTCAGTGTTTATGCATAGTGTAGCTATGCATAAACACAGCAGTGATAGCTAAGTGGCTGAAACTCGGCCTCTCAATCGGTTGGTTCTAGGTTCAAATCCCAGGAACATTTGTTTTTTTAAATGTATGCCAGTATTATATATTAATTATGAATTGCGGTGAAAGAAGACGTCATGGGGCAACTTATACGATAAACGCAATCCACCACGTTGGCCAAATGCGAATTAGCAGCGAACTATGGCCCAATCTTTCTAACTTTGAGAGGAGACCCAAGCCCAATAGGAATAATAATGAGTACTTAGATTTTAGTTAATTCATATCAGTATCTAATTGCATTTTGTTTCAGTTAATTAGGCGTAAGCGCTGAGCCATTCTAAATTAGTCGTCCAAGATCGCTAAGTTTTGTCGGGACTGACGTGACAGCAAAGTCGCATCGTGTGATACATCACACGCTTCTAAACATTTTACGTTATGTGCCTTTGACGACTTTCCTCAATTCACCAAGTAACGGCGCCATGCGATTCTAAATCCCGCTATCGAAGTTTTCTCAACATCATATATCTACAAGCTCCGAACTGAGATTGTCAGAGCACGGCTGCTTCATGACCATAATCGCCTAGCGCGAGAGATCTCCTTATTAAAGATTTATTTGCGTTGAAAATGAAGGTAAACTTGATGAAGAGACATTGTAGTATTCTACATTATGTTCTCCATAAGAGAATGAAGTCACTTGATCAGCGTGCCGGACAAAAGCTTATCACTATCCTGACCTAATTATGTAAATTCAAAGAGGAGCTAAAACTAAATTTTGCTAAGATACTCTAAACCACCGTCGTAAATCCGTTGCAGATATGCTAAGTACCGACATAGACTTATGCACCACTGTGGGGTACAGTGCAATTTGTAATTCTCGCGATAAATAACACATTTCATTCGTATTTGCATTCGTCGCTAAGGGGGAAATTGCTTGCAAAATCTCGACATTAATGTAGTTTTAACGAGAACATTGGAGAATGGAGAAGGTATATTAAAAATTCTTTATATTAACCAATCCGCAAAGATATCGTAGAAGGCAACGATTAAGTAATTTCAAAAGGCGAAGCGAAAATGAAGCGAACTTTATGTGCAGTTACTTATTTTCGATTCGAAAGTAGTAGGAGTAAAAATATTGTAAATGACAACATGTATGTGCCTTCGTAAGCATTTACAAAATAAGTACATTTAATCTTATTCATGTTTATCCAGATAGAACTAAAAAATTTCTCTGCCCTAAATTAAGAATAATGACGACCCTCAGAAAGGTCTGCAGTCATCAATACCATGAACCAAGTGCACCGACTGGTTTCAACTCAATTCAGAGGAGGCTTATGTCCAGCTGTAAACTTCTAAGGAATAAAGTATGAATATGTGATTTTCAACACAAGAGATGAGTTAAAAATATTTAACTTTAAACTTGAAAACAACGCAATATATTAATTCAGGCACCTCTGGAAATAACCCTTATCCTCACAAAACTCGATTACTCCTCTAAAAGGTTTTTAAAATTCTTGGTAGTTTATTCCTAGAAGGTTTTAATAAAATCAATTAATAAAAAAACAATATATCTTATTCGAAGTGGATTCACTGAATTTGTTTTGAACGTTGATAACCTACTACCATGTTAGTAGTGTTAAAAGCTGCATAACACACAACCATCTAACAAAATAATATAATTTAAAATGCTGTTGTCAAACTCACTTCTTCTTGATATAATCTATAATGCCGCCTCCGATAAGAATAGCTCCTTCCCAGCGGCTGCATTCTCAATGAGATGCAAATGTTAGAAGCGGCTGTGGCCGAACTACAGTCGACTCTGAATTCGTGCCCCGAAATTTCCCTAGCCAGGTAGCCGAGCAACATATTTTGCTTTGAAGACCTGTCGCCATGGCAACCAGGCATGTAGGGACAGATAATTTGACTAAGGACGATAAATGACTTGCCACTATTGGTTTTTGTTCAAAAGTAACTACTCATAAAAAAATGATTTTGTTGTCAAAATACAGATTGTTTAATAGAATACTTGCTCTATAGATTATTAGTACCGAAAACATTAAGTGCTACGTGAAATTTAAATACTTTGTCGAAGAGTTTATATGTACCCTATCTTTACATGTTTGTTGAGAGATTGACGCTTTGTAGTAGAATGCAATAAAATAATCATTTGTTTTTTTTGACGAACTGGAGTCTAAGTGTAATTCGGATAACCGTCCAAACGAAAACGTCAGCAATTAATTTACAGTTAATTGTTACTAGTAGAAAGATAATTATCTCAATAAACCAAGAAAATATTTGTCCTACAGAATTCAAGGTTTTTATCAAGAAGTCTCCAACATGTATTACTAACAAGGTCACGGAAAATAATTACTAACCAGCTAATTGATGATCTTGAGAATGAACCAAGGAAAATTCAATTAGTAATATATTTTTTTAATTCGTCAAATCAACATATTTCATGCCTGCTACCCCTATTAGCTACCATTCCCAATACTGTTGTAAGGAAAAAAGTTGGGCGTCTAATGAAAATTAAGCTTTCACGAAAAATGTGCCTGTTAGTAATCAATGGTGAAAATAGTTCTAGGGATCCCGTAACCAATAGGTACTTCCTACATGGCGTAGTACGACCAGCCAAAACTGTTAACCAATTAACGAGTAAAATGTCATCACAACAATTTCTCTCTTTATCCTTTTCTTTACCTCTTAACAAAAATTGTACATTTCTTGAAAATATTACACGAGAATTACTCCCGTAAAAGTAATTTGGTATTCCTTATTTAACACTTCAGGGATCATAGTTAATTATACATCCATTTAATTAGTTACTGAGTCGAATTATGGTATGTTTACCTTTAAATGCTTACACGTGTATCTCCAAGGACAAGTATATATCGTAAGATATCATAAGATATTTGTCATATTGATTACAATGTGGTTGAACCTTGTGAACAATGTGATACTTGTGGTTGAACCTGTTTGTCGAGGCTAATTCGTGGCTAATTTATATGTTCACAACATCAAAACAATTATAGTGTTAAATCAATCAATTTTATGGTTCTGTTCTATTAGACTTACGAAATATAGTCCAATCGTATTGTATTTTTACAGAGTATACAGACTTCATTTGAAAAGCCTCATTCATCGTATTTTGTTTATTAATTATAAACGCCGTGTTGATAAAAGTGTTTTGTTAATCTGTAACCTTAATAACCGTAACGTTAATCCTTTTAAAGCAGATAAATTTTACGAGCCAATAGTGTCTGCAATTTATTACAAACATAGTGTTCTTTACCCACAAGTGACGATGATAATATGGCCACTGTATGAGCACGCAAATAAAAGTGATACTTTTATTTTGTCCTAAATCAAAGTACTCCAATGGCACAAACAAGCAATTGCTAATTATTACACAAAAAGTTTACTCCAATTTCCCCAATTTATTAATCTCCCTCGGCGGTACTTAGATTTAAAACATCATAATAATATCAATCGACTTAATTGGGAAAACTTGGGGAACTTCATTAGTAGTTAGGAGGCGAAATTTTTTCATTAAAAACATTTCGTGAGCCGACGTCATTTCTAAGGGCGGTAATTAGCGGGCCCAGTAATTACCCGGTTCCTCCTGGGCATACTTAAGCGGAGCACACTTTATCATTCATAATGAATATTATAGTAACGGGTCTGAAAAGAATAAACCTGCATGCCGGACACTAATGCGCTCTTGAATCTTGAATACCTGAAGTTATAGGCAGATAAAAAAAATATTGCTTTATTATGTAGAAAGACGTACAAGCCCTACACAAAATAAGATGACCACGAATCTATGAGCCACAAATATAAGTACCATCTTGTTATCACGATGTAATAAGGAATTATGTTTGCTGGACGTCTGATCCACTTCTACATTTAGGTAAACTTCCTGTCCTATCTTTATATGACTAAACTTATCAAGTATTAAGGATACTGCAAAACATTATAATCCATCTGTACTTTCCTACTACGTTAGGAACCTGACTTCCATTCGCTATATCTTTGGTATCATACAAATTGAACTGATATTAGTATGACGGTAACATAAAGCGGTAAAATAACTATTGACTCCATAATTCAAAACTTTGCGCTCGCCAGCTCTGAGGCAGCATTCTTCTGCATTTTCAGGCTCGGCTAACCTGTTTACGATGTTATCCGAAAAATAATGGGCCAGCTTATTCCGTACTTCCTGTAAAATTGTGAAAGAAGCTGCAGAATTTTCCACAAGCCATTCTCCCAGGATTACGTTAAGTAATATATCCATAAGATTTTATGGGACGGCTGTTATGGAGCATTCTCCGTCCTCCATGTACTCAACTGCACTTGTAAGTTCACCGGTCAGTTATTATAAAGGTGAATAAGGTGATTGAACTTCTTGTGAAATTTTGTGTTCTTTTGCCTTGTGCGTTTATTGTTGCACTATTACTATATAGTTGTATTACATGTATTGTAGTTGTAACAGGCGTTGTTGTTATCTTTTTTGTTTCATTTAGAGGTATGAGTTTTATTAAAATTGTTTGAGTATAAATATTTCATTGTTATTTGTCATATAAAATTTGAGATTCAATAATTGAAGAAAATATAACTATAGATCCTATTAATACATTGATAATCCTGAAAGCTAAGTAGAAAAACCTCTCTTACTAATAGAGGATAATGCAACAGATGAAACAGCGAGAAAAGAGAATATTATCTGTTTTTGTTGCAATATCAAAGATAAGCCTCACGTTAATGAATCGGAAATAGATACGCCTGTCATATGTTTCCGCAGTCGAACCCTCATAGAAAATCACACATACAATATTCAGAACTCCACATTTTACTTTACATTAACAACGCGGAAGGCTGTGATCGATCGCGATACAATTCACCGACCGGCAAACGGCATTATTGCATTTCAATAAACAGATGTTATCTCGTAACGATCGCATTGTCGTTATGTGTTATGGGTCCATTGATTTGATACGGTGATATAGTGTTGGATATTAATTAATTCTGCGATTTCCATTGTATAGAAAATACATTTAGCAGGTGTTTTATTTTATTTTAATCTACTGTAGACTTTTAATTACTAGTAATAATAATCTTTAATTTGCATTAGACTTTTTGACTTGGCTATATTTTTGCCACGTCGAGGCATATGCAACTCATGAAATACACAGAAAGAGTCAAGCTGATAAAAGTAAAGAGAAAAAGCGAGGAAAAAGAGTAGGAATCCTTGGTCTTAATTGTTCCAATAGCACGATCACGCGATCCGTTTGTCTTGTTGCCGTGTATGTACACGCCGCCTTATATAATTTCAAACTGTTTGTATTAGATAAGATAATATTATAATTATCTACCTTCAGATAGACAACACAGATAATCAAGGTCTGATGAAAAAACGATTACACCGTTTGATGTACAATTAAAGTACGGATTTTCCTTTGATCCTCTTTAGTGTATATTCATTATTGAATATCTTTTATACTACGTTCATTTGAATGTTGGTAAATCATCTGTATTTTGTTTTAGGCAACCTGGGCAAAATACAATTTACAAAGTGATTCATGATTCTTTGATGAATCGTTTATCCAGATAGAACTAAAATTTCTCTCTGCCCTAAATTAAGAATAATGGCGACCCTCAGAAAGGTCTATTCCCCAACGGCTGCTGTAAGCCTAAAGGGCAAACTTAATTAGTTTTAAATCTCCGCCTGTATAAACACTGCTTAAGAAGTCTTGCTCCCTTCTGATCCTGCGGAATTCTCTGATACAGGCCCGGTTAGTAAGGTTGAAATATAATTTAGCCTGAATGTATGAATTAAGACATACGTATATAGTGTTTGGTACATTTCACAGATGTCTTTTGAGGTGCTCCTGGAGATCAAGGATTTAAACAAAAAAGAATTACTCACTTTTCTATAACTCGGACTCGCAGGCGAAGGGTTCCGTAGCATTATCATTAAACAATAAATAAAGTTGAACAGTTTTCCAACTACCAAAATAAGTTTGTTTTTCATAGTGTTTGTATGAATTACAAAGTTTTTGAAAAAGTACTATATCTCAAAAACTGTCAACCGTATCTTGTTCGAACCAATTTTCGTTTAAAGTTTTCCTCGACATCTACAACTACTACCTACATCTACAATTACAGACTTTTCACTCCTAGTTTTAAAAGTTAGAGGAGGGGGCGGGGGCACATTTTACCGCTTTGAAAGGGCTTATCTCTCAAACAATCGACTGAGAAAAATTGGTTTTAAGAAATTCAATCTCATTTTAAAGAAGATACCTCACACGTGTATGTAAGATGAAAAAAATTTTTTGAGTTTTAGTTCTATGTATGGGGAGCTACTACTAAATTTAATATATTTTTTATTTTTGTACATAATTCGGAAAGCGGTTTACAGAATACAATTACTTACTAAGTTTCAACTCTGTAGTCTTAATAGTTTCAGACGGACAGACAGACATGACGAATCTATAAGGGTTCTGATTTTTGCCATTTGGCTACGGAACCCCAATAAATGAAGCGATTTTACTGATATACTTATTTTTTATATATTTTTTTTGGATACGCGATTTGGTTATTTGAATGCAAACGTCTAAAAAAGTTTTCATACATGTTTGAAGTCTACAAAATTCGCACTTAGCAGCGCGGTGGACTATGGCCTAAAACTTTATCACTCTCACAGAAGTTCCGTGCCAGGCAGTCACACAGCAATGGGTTGACGATGACAGTTTTGCTGAATTCCGTTTGTTACTTCACTTACCATAAAATCCTTGGTAGTATATTTTTTCATAGAGTTATATTGAGTGGCGTTTTATTTTATATATTTTGCCGGTTTATTGCGTCTGTGAGGCAAGTGAATGTCAAAACGGACTTTTTTATGTTTGAGCCGTTTCCTCTTTCGTCTTTTGTTTATTATTCCATGCCGTGTTCCCATAAAATGTCAGCGCGATAGGTTGTGCGCTTTTTTACTTTGTTAAATATATTATGTAGTGTGTTTGTTTGATTTTCTAACGCTTTTTGTATTACAGTTTCAAACATAAGTTTCATTTAAACACAAGTATATAAATATGTCCTGTTTATATAACACTCTAGCTCTGATCAGCAAAGAATATCAATAATGTTATGCATAATGTTTAAGTACGTAATCTACAAATTACGATATGCGTTAAAATTGTAAAATAAAACTAATTTCCACACTAACCAGTAAAGGTTAGTTTACGTTAAACAATCTGTATTGCCAAAACTATTTTTTACTACAGATTTTTTTCATGAACCCTCTGTTTTTTTGTATTACTTTTTCTGATATGTGATACAACTGGATAAAAACAATTACTTAAAGGTAAAACCTGAAAAGTGTATTAGCTGTTCGTTTCATTTACTTAAATTTTGTACTAAAACTGTTAACATTGATAATATGCTTAAATTTGGTTTTTGAATTAACAGACAATTAAATATAATTGTTATGGAATTTTTTATAAATGATTTGTGTTCTTTAGTACATACTAGTATTTCAGAA
>DWRA01003549.1:0-11929 GCA_018250295.1 Spathilepia clonius | reverse complement strand
AATTATATTTCAGATCACCATTCATAAAATTATAATCAGACTTCGCTTACAGGTAAGCTCGTCTAATTTTAAATTATGTTTCATTACGATGTTTGATTCATAACGGCTGCAGTTCCTACTTAACTACTTGTTTTCATTATAATTACAAGAATGATAAGTGTGCCACCGCTGCGAATATTATCAAAATACGTGCCAGCGTTGATGAGTCCACTACAACAATTATTATTACGCACACGGTTGCCAGATGTCCCGGTTTTGTTGAGACTATGTTGCGTTGACTATGAGCTTTGAGAACTATTTTAATATTATTGTAAGATATTTCATTCAACGTCTATTCCATATATATTTTACACTATCAAGACTATTAAAGATATAAAATTGACGACATTGGAAATACTGTGTACAACAAGAGGTAGTTATTAGGCAATTATTACGAAAATGTTCATTAAACATATTTCAATTCAGAGTTATTTTAGCGGATGGAACAGTTTGCGCAGGATCAGTACTAACTTTATTGTTAATGTGAACTATAATATTATTCTTACTAAGCAATATAATAATCACAGATTGTCCCAAGAATACTTTGATGTGTGGTTTCTTCAGCGAAAATTATTGTTTCTGCTAAATAGCACTACTATCCATTATTAATGTTTTCATTGAGTTTTTTAAACATGAATGGCCTGGTTATTAATTCTAAATGTTTGGTAACACTAGTTATGAGTTAAACAGGTCAACACAGAGTGTTTTGCAAACTCAGCAAGCTAATGCAAGGTTAGGTTTAAAATATAAGCTGAAATTATTTCTTTATGAAAGCATCTGAATAAGACAAATGCACAGTTTTATAAATGTAAAAGAATGAAATTTAAAAAAAATAATAGAAGCGACAAACATTGGATCTTATACTAGAAATCATTCTCATACAGGAGGACCACTCTCTAGCCGAAAGCTCCATATAAAATTATTTTATAAATTATTGTAATGTAAGCACAGTTTTATAAACGTAAAAGAATGAAATTTAAAAAAATTAATAGAAGCGACATACATTGGATTTTATACTAGAGATCATTCTGATACGGGAGGACCACTCTCTAGCCGAAAGCTCCATATAATATTACTTTATAAACTATTGTATGTAAAACATAAGATGAGAGATAGAGGGAGAACGAGAGACAGATAAGAGAAGTTTTCATGTAGAAATAAGCAGTGGAATTGCACCGAACCTTACTAACATTTACAACCTCTTTTTATTTGTGCATGCATTAACTTAACGTTTATCATACTAATCTACATATCACCACATTCATAAAGTTTTATAAACAATAAATACAGTATGATTGTCTGAAAAATCTGTTAACCACATGATCTATTCACAAGGATATCCTTATTATGGATATTCATAATAATATCAACTATTATTTTGTCTGTTCTGTATTACTCACATATTAACTTCTTCACTCATGGAATTTAATTACTAACACATAAGCTATGTGTAAATGAAGTGTTTCTAGTGTAAAACTATAATATTTGCACCTGTGAGATGATTGAAATGGAATTATAATATGTATTGGTGTTTTTCAGAAAATAGAAAAAATATGTATTTGATATTTCTAATCCAATTGAATTTAAAATAAAGTACTTTTTTTATACATATATATGTAACATTAAATATATTGTTAGCTTAAATATTTATCTACATAATTTTCTCCAGCATACAATGTAAGGATACATCACAAAACCCACAGGATACAACGAGCATACACTAAAACAATATTATCTTATCAGTTGGCCTTCTGTGCAATCAGGCGAAGTTCATTCAAGTCACTGTCATTAACAATTAAATACCACTTTGTTTCCTCTAATCATTTATTTATTAAGGAAATAAATATTTCTCATTAATGTGGATATCATGAACCACACACACACACATACATTTCTGTAGTACTAGGAATTTATACATCCTCTGCCAATTAGAATTGTGGCTAGACTAGGCTAGTGTGAGTGTAGTAGACTTTTTGTGTTCATTCCACAGATTCTTGTCTATGAATCTTTTTTTTGAAGCCAATAGTTTTTTTTTTATGGTGTTATGCTTTTCTTTTACCACACTCACTCGCTTGGGTTACAAATTATAAGCAAATGTTTGTACTTTTGGTTTCCACTTGCTTGTGTTGAGCTGTTTCATTAATATGCATACAAGGCCATTCTATAGTAGCAGTGGAACGGAATCTTAAGGCTTCAATAGTTTCTTTGTCATTTTTCTTAAGGAATGTTTCTATCTATTGTAGCTAGGTAGGTTCTTAGTAAAGATGGTCAGCGAGGAATCATTTTAAGTTAAAAAGATACCCTTCACTTTTAGATACTATTCATTTAGTCTGTTATTATGATAACAGAGTTTAGCCTTTTTTGAACACTTCTTTGTTACTAAATGCACTTATTGGAAGTTAATAAGAAATTATTACTTGTAAACATTCATTAACTGAAGGATAGAGGGCCCAGACCTAGCTGAGGTTAGTTTTCAAGATACAACATGGACCTTCAGACTACTCCAGAGATTACTAACCATTAACAACAATTTCTTTTTAAGGAGATAGTTTTAGGGTTCCTTGCCCAAAAGTTAAAAATGGAACCCTGGGAACAGAACTCTAATCAATATTCACGTAAAATGTTTAGTCTGTAATATTATGGCCACAATGAAAACTAAGATTTAAAAAAATTGAATAGTTCCCATATAATAAGCCGGTATCGGTCGGAAGTATTCGGTTTATCTATCGAAAGTCGACATATTAAATTTATATATATATATACTAAGCTAGTTCGTGGAATAAAATCTTGGCGGTACGGAACCTTCAATATGAGACTCCAACTCGCACTTAGCAAATTTTTTTATACCATTATTACGTACGTTTAACGTAAAATTGTGCGTAAACAAGGACCTATAGATTTTAAGTTCTGGTTATATAGAAGAATGCCACGAAGTACCATAAATAGAGTATTGAAAAACGATTGTGTTGTTAGTTCATTGTATTAGTAAATCTTAGTGAACTCACAGAATAAACACTCGTCATTGACCTAATTTAATACAATAACTAGGAAATATTGTTTTCTTGAGAATCTTAACATGCAACAAATTTACAACAAACATAGACGGCGAAATGGTATAAAATTATTTTTTTAGTCTCTTACCGGATATATCTGATTACTCTTCATATAATGTCTCGAGATGAATTGTGTGAATCACTGCACTTTTTCACTTAATCACAACACCAACAAAGATTCCGTAACAAAAAAACACGGCATAAGATAATTTTTTTTTCAATAAAATTGTATAACCACTGATAGATTTTCTGTAATAGTATTTTGAAATGCAGTAATTATTAAAAGCAATAAATTAAAATTAATAAACCAAATAATGCGACGACCTTACGTCTTTGCATGAATGAATGAGCAAATTAAACACTTCGTACACTCTCGTAGAGATTGAAGTTGTTTTGAGCTTCGACCAATGCTCTACTCAGTGTTGCTATATCAATAAAATATTTATAATTTATATGAACCGAATGAAAAAGAGATCCACGAACTCATTACCATCAAAATGTTAATAGAAATGGATTTATTTTTGGGTATAAGGATAGAATAAAAATATAAGATTACCAACCAAAAGCGCCGGATCGTCCAACAAGAGGATCGATCTATACTTGGTCGTGATCGGATCGTGTAATTAAACCCTTTTTTTAATATTACAAATGTTCGCTCTATAGGCACTTTAATTAAATGTATAATGTTTGATTCCTGCAGACGGATGCAACAGGACACATTGTATGCTAGCGTTGCATTTGACATGATATCAGTCAGTTTTGTGTTTTTACGACCTCATCTTACAACGGATTGAGTTTTAAGCGGAATGTTGGTTGTGATTTTGTTTCAAAAATATAAGAACGTATTCGCTGTACCTTGTTAAAGATTTTGTATGAGATACTTATAATTATGTCTCATAACGGAAAATGAATCAAGGAACCTGATCAGGAAACCGTTTGTAGATAACCGGCTTTAGACTCCTATGACGTTGCCTTGTCACCTTTCCCCTAAAGTATGTCAAACAGTAGAACTGTCAAAATTGACAATTGCGTCCAATATGAGCATTAAGCTGGTATTTTTTGTGGTTTTGTTTATCTAATAATAAAGCGAACATTTTTTAGTGCATTAAAGTTTTGATTGTTCAACATAACAAAAGTTGTTCAAATTCAGTCATCCGTATTGTGTGTAAATATATTAAAATGGATTCTTCCTCCATTGTTAGTTTTAATAATGATTCAACGTATCAAACAACACTGAAAGGAGACTACAACAATATCAGTGTTCATGAATTGGCACTACATGCTATGCGAGATCGATGTTTACTTCTACAACGTAGGATAAACACGCTCGAATCGGACAACATGCGTTTAAAACTGGATATCACAAAGGCAGATACTACAAATTACATGCCCTTGCAAGATGATGAAAAACTTTCCATGCAACAAAAAATTGCTGAGCTCAATAAACAAAAGTCACATTTAATGCACCACGTTTTCATGGTTTCTTGTGAGAACAAAAACTTATGGACAAAAATTGCGACATTGAAGGGGCCAGACAAGGGTACCAAAGAGACAAAGCCACTGGTGCGCACCAATACATATATACACAGCACCCCGAAAACAGATGCTAACTTCCAAGAAAAATATTCCGAATCGAGCCTAGAGGAAATTTCACTTAAACTCATAAACAGTTATATACAAGAAAAGTCACAATTAGTGGAGCAGTATGAACAAATGTCCCAATTACAAGATATGGACGAAGATATTTTGAATATAGATTCTATTGGTTTTGCTTACATAGAGGATCCTCCTACTGATTCTCTCAAAGAAATACTTTGCCAAACAGAAAAGTTACAGTGTTTAAAAAAAGAATTGGCTCAACAAGAAAGTGACTTAAAGCTTGTAATCTCTAAAATTGAAGCTGTATTAAGAGGTAAGTTCGATATTTAGAGCCCCAAATGCAATGCTATGTATGTACTAATTTATTATAAATAACACACTTAATTTTATTGTTCATAATTGAAAAATATAACAATAGAGTAAGCTTACTTAAGCTGTTGACTTTTAACTATAAACTTTATTGAAAGCTCATAGTTAAACAGTCAATGGTATAGCTACAAATAATGAGTAATTTTTTCTTATGATATATTCAGCAAAGTAACATTTTTTATTACTTGATTTTGTGCCAAGTTAGATATTGAAAGATATATTGCAATGCTTTTCTAAAAATATTAAATGTTACTATATTTAAATGTCTTGTTAAGTTCCTGCATTTATGTATCATCAATGGGTTTGCCAAATTTGATGTTTTGTAGTGTGTACCAAAACATTGCAAAAATCATAAATAGTACTTGCTATATGCAACAACAATATGCAGCATCATAAAAATGAACAGGGGTAGGCACCCTTCAAGCCCTGTTACAGCAGTGCATAACATTGTTATTGATTAGAAAAGTGTGGCAGTGGGGCCGCTACAGTCAAACTACAAAGGGCTCCACTACCTTTCCTCTGAAGCTCTAATAATGCTTTGCAATAAGTAACTGTCCAACATGACCTCAATTTGAAGATATAATTTTTTTTGTTATTGTGTATTTGAAATGTTAACTGTTTCAGACGGCTACAACTGCCCCACATGTGCTGCAAATAATCTAAAAGCTTCAACACTAGAACATAAAGAAATAGAAACAAGTGACAGTCTTATCAATTGGAATACCCCAGTGGAAGAATCAAGTAACTATAACAATAACTTCAATGATTTAAATTCTACTACCAGCAGGAAGAATATATCGGAAAACATGGAAAAAGAGGTAGATTGTGTGCCATTTGACAAGATTTGCCCAATGTGCGGGGAAACATTCCAAAAAGAGATTGCTTTTGCCGATTTTCAATCTCATGTTGAAAGTCATTTCATAGGCGATATCGAAGAAGACTCTATTACAGACAATTTTGACAACACGCCAAGTTCCTTTGAAAACATTCTTTAGTATTACATTCACCTCATAGGTATTAAGATTTAAATATTCTAAAACTGAGAGAGAAAACACTCTCCATACAGCTGTAGGCAACAATGTATGTGCCACTAGAACTGTGGTAATGTGTTAGATTAATTAGAATTTTGTGGTGACGGTGCAGAAGTGTCTAGTATAATGTAAATACCAAATGACTGTGAAATATGGTATCAACTGCCTAAATAAAATATATATTTATTATTAATTTTAATATAAATAATGCAAATAGTAATATTATCTTTATTTTTACTACATACTTAAATTACACAACTATTGTCTCAATAAAATCTAAGCTAAGTCAGTAGGCTTCACATCGGTCGAGTTTGATGGCTGTTGTGTGGTCTTCTGCAATAGATTCTTGCTAAACCATTGTGGTCTTTCTTTCTTCATCTCTATTATCCTCTTTCCTTGCCAAAACTCCTTAGGCTGTAAATATAAGGTACAAATTAATGTTTCAAGCATTGGTATATTTACGAGTACTCAGTTTTTGTAACTACATTATTGAATAGCCATAATTAAGTAACTACATTATTATTATGTTTTCATTTAGTTTTATGCACGTATAGGCTTGTCTAATGTGATATTGTTCTAAGGTCCACAAGCAGTAATAGCCTAGCGGTTTAATCAAGGCCTCAAAATGGGGGGTCGAAGGTTAAAACACCAGGCATGCATGTCTGATTTTTTGAAGATATGCGTGTATTAGAAATTAATTATCACTTGCCATAACGGTAAATGAAAACATTGTGATGTGTCAAGTACATCTGAGAATTTGAAAAAATGAATGTTTTCAAAAGTCTGTGAAGTCTACCAATTCACCATGGCCAGTGAAGTGGACCATGGTATAACTTCACTCTGACAAGACCCATGCTCTGTAATGCAATTGTAATGGGTTGAGGACAAGTAAGATGCACAAGATTCTATACTTTTTAAGGACAGCAGGCCGAAGGAATGGACTGTATGGGCCATTTAACTAAAGACGTCCTATTTATGTCGTACCTTACCTAACCTTATGTGTCAAATCTATCAACGTATTTGTAAAAAAATGTCATCAATATCAATAACAAAAAAATTGTGATCAAAATTTTTTTAAAGAAATTTCATTGTTATTATGTTACCTTATCTGGCAAGGTTTCTCCTTCATATAAAACTATAACATCATTTTCAATAGGTTTGCAGTACCCCAATTGTTCTACAATTTTTTCCTGAATTTCTTTAGTCTCGGCTGCCACTTTCTTGTAGCAGTTTCCTGTAAACCAATTTATTGTAAATGTATAAAGACGCTTTTTTTTTAAAGACGCTTTATACACTCACAGCCCCACAGTAGGATTTCCCTGTGTCGTGGATGCCATGGATACACACAAAGACGAATACACAAACACCCAGACCCAGAACAGAAATCTAAATTCATCATTTAGATGTCTGTCTGACCGGGGATCAAACCCGGAACCCACTGCGTGTCATACCGCTATCTATGGTTACCGCTCGGCCACGCGGGTTGTCCATTATAATTGTCCATTTGTAATTACTTAATCTAATTCACGATTAACTACAATGGTTGACTATGATATACCTTCTTAGTGTGAGGTGTCCCTTGCCTTATTAGACACTAATGAGGCGACGGCAATAATGGTAAATTTTTGTTCTATTTTTTCAGCATATTAGCCTAATACATAAGCCTCCTCCAAGGTGCGTCATTAGGACCAATCTTCAACCTTCACATTATGTTGCAAATAAGAGTACATATGCGTACACAGCTATTCGTTAACAATACTAATTTTGTATTAGGTACGTCGTTTATACGCTACATAATTAACTGAAGCACTTGTGTAGAATTTTTAGAAATTATTAGATCACTGTAATCAAAATTTTATCAGTTAAACTTATAAAAAGCCACCCAAAACACGCACGAGTGAGCGCTAAACTTACATCCGCGTATTTGTCACGCGCCAAACTGGACTAGTTTGTGACAATGTGGCAAAATAACAAAAATTTGTCGCTTCTCTCGTTCAGGAACATTTGGTACCGCTTTTATTGTTATTCGGAGTACAAAATGCAATCATAGCGAGCCTGTCGCAGTTCACTCATTCGCTATGCAAGTTAGCGCAAAGTTTCATATCGCTTTGTAGCTGTTGGCGTTAGAATAAAGATAACTGACTGAATATAAACGTTATATTGTCGTATTCGTGCGTCGTTTCGTAATTGTTTTTCTAAATGATCTCATGTTTATTCGGGTTAAACCGCAGCCTTTATTACTTCCTGTAATCTATTTATCTTTGTTTGAAAATCACGCTACAATTAATTCAGACGTTTGTGAGCTTAGCTTGTACAAGCAAATTTTATTTTGTAAAGAAAGTCGAGGGACATTTTTTTCAACAGTTTCAATAAATACCTTGGAATCATGCTGTTGTGTATTTATTACTGCTGTAGTCTGATTTAAAGGTTGTAACAGGGTACAGGTAGTCATTAACGAGCTGTAACAAGTTTTTATTTTACAGAAGTAACAAAGGAAAATGCAGGTAACCTGATGGTAAGTGGCCATTGCCGCCCGTAGAAATCTATATTCGACCTCAGATAAGATTAGAATCCTACTTAGGGTCGGTCACTAGTGAGTTGCTACCCCTGAGAAATAAGTAGGAACCTCGGGTAAGTATGTCTCCCTTCAAACGAAAAGACAGCGGCGCTTAACACGATTCTCATTAGACAGAAAAAGTGTGACAGTAGTATCTCCGGAGTCTAACCAAAAAGGTTAATTTTAAGCTTCTTTAATTTCATATAAATCTTTATATCAAACAGTATTATAGATTCCATTAATATTTTTCAACGTGAATATTAAGTTCCAAGTAAAAAGTACATTATGCTTCAGTCAAGACTTTTTAACTGCACATTTACTCAGTTTACGTATTTAAACAAGTGCGGGAATGTTTTGGCTACAATGTTTTTATTTTTCGCTTTACGTCTGTACATGTAATTCTTTTTAGTTATAATTTGAACGCTTAAGCGAACAGTTGTATGATTTTTGCAGTTGTTATGATTGTTATGCAACGTATATTCGTAATACTGTTATAACAGATTGTTCCCAACTTAAGCTCAAAAATTGTTTTAATAGAATCATAGAATCTCGTGGAATTTTAGTTATTTACTAAGCTCAATAATATATTTTCCCTTTATTCAATGAATAATTAATTATTTAAACTTTTATGGATACGTCTTGAAAAAGTTAAAATACGTTTCATATTAATTCTTTGATTAAAGTTATTTTAACTTTACTATACAAATCTTTAGGTATGACTTTAGGTCCATATAAAAACAATTAGCCAAGCTAGATAATACAATTTTTAAAATGATTTGAGCGTATTTCGAAATCTAGACGCGCGGTAGCATATCAACCAAGTACAGTAGGTATTATAATAAAATCTAAATAGTCTAAAAAAGCAACATAATACCACGAAAAGAAAACATTGAGGCCTTCGTTACTACTGAGTAGTCCCTTGAACTATCGCCGACTCGTGCCGTAGGTATAATAAAAGGGTAGTAAGTAAATTTTATTACCCCAGTTTACCCGGTCCAGATTGTTTTGTTATTAAACTGAGCTTTATACTTAAAATGCCAAACTAAGCTTGTGGAAACTCAAATTGATTTACCGATACAATATGGCGACGGGTAGCCGTAAAACTTGTACTTTATTATGATTTAGACACGCTTTTAAGTATATAAGATCCTTTATACACGATATATTTAATGCTGCTCGTAGATCAAACGCGTTAAAAAATCGTAAAAAATATTTCAAGTGACTTTAGTGTTTCCTTATTTAATAGTTATAAAATACTAAATAACCTGGAATTAACTTAATTTCTTGAATGAAGACTAGCAAGTTAGAGCAGAGTGGTAAAATATTCTCCAGATTTTCCTCCAGTTGTTATGACATGTGTGCTCTACATTCGGATAGTAATTATCATAAAAACGAACAAAATGTGTCTGCACAAAAAATACAATGAAATTACGAACATAGTCTTCAGGCTCGTGTTATGAAGATAAGCTCAAATCTGCAATTGAAACTGTGTGCGGACTGGACAAAGAGCCGGTGAGCTTGTGCCAGCCGGTTAATAATTCAATCACTCAAGCCCGTCCGAGCCTCCGGTCCCGTCGAGCACAGATATGTAGATTTGTATCCTCACAATACTTGCCAAAAGCCCGGTATGAAGGGTTGAACGCAACAGGAATATGTTATGAATTTAATCTAATGTACATGGGATTTTAAAGAAGCTATGACCAGTTTTGAATGCTGTAGACGTTTTCAATTGTAGTCATGCTGATTCTTTTCAGGTCTTTTTATGCTATTCAAAGATCTTTATCGATCCTTTTTGAAGTTTTTCTTACAACTTAAGCTATTTATTTAGCGTTATCTTAATTATCTTATTATTTATCTTATTCAGCGTTATAGCGATAACGATAACGCTAGCTTAATAACGATAACGCTAGCTTGATAACGATAACGCTATAACGCTGTCCACACTTGTAGTGTGAGTATATACAAGCAGCCTAGTGGTTGGACAGCCTCTCAATTGAAGATCCAAACCCCAATTATGCATTTGTGATTATTAGAAATTATCCGTGTATTAAAAAATATTACAATAAAGATAAGCCATTATTACATTAAGATTAATAACCTAAAGCAAAGTATGGTAGTAAGAACCTATACAAATAAGGTACCAGATAATCCATACAACGCGCCCTATCGTCAAATGAGACAAATTTAGCCCTGAGGGACTTATTGCTACTGTGCCCTGTATATGTAACTTTACACCTTAAACTAAATACGTAAAGGTTTTGTAAATCGAATAAGGATATAAAAATCCCTACAAAATATATTTTTCTAGTACTTTTATAGCATTAAAATAATGATCGGGAATCGGGAATAGGTGTTAGGGAATAGGCATTTTATATTATGTTGTTACTGCGATTTATTTAACGTGAAAGTGTCATAGATCCTCGCTTACCTTGTGTAAATTAGTAGACTTACACAGCATTAAAAACTTTTTTTAGAGTAGTTTTAGTCATGTAAGTTTCCTTACAAAGTTTTTCGTCACAGTTTAGAAAATGATAATTAACATCCAATACACACGTAACTTCGAAAAATTAAAGATACCTTAGCTTTGGAATCCCTGATTGAAAGGGAAAATTTCACCTACTGGACTTTCACTGCCTTTGATAACTTAACTATGAGTAATGAAAAAATAAAAATAAGCAAAAACTTAATAAACAAAATGATTTAATATTCCTATACATATAATTATTTGATTATAGGATGCACTTAAATGGGAATTAAACAAATCACTTATCTTTTTACGATACCTTTATCTACTTTACCATAGTAATTTTTCTCTATTATTACTCCAACTTATTCCTAAATAGAATCTTAAAGTCATTTAGACTTCATATACCTAAGTATCTAAAAGTCACTTAAATTTGAAAATTTTAGAAGTTTCAATATTTTTTAAAAAACACAGAAACATAACAGCTGATTATAATGATGAGGCATCGCCAACGACATCACATTTATTAAATATCTATTTATTTCTATTTCCAACGACAAGATATCTAAAAGTCACTTAACATATGAATATTTTAGAAGTTCCAATATTTTTTTGAATTTAGAAGACACAAAAACATAGCAGTTGATTACAATAATAAGGCATCGCCAACGACATCACATTTATTAAATATCTTTTTATTTCTATTACTAACGACAAGATATCTAAAAGTCGCTTAATATATGAATATTTTAGAAGTTCCAATATTTTTTTTAATTTAGAAGACACAGAAACATAACAGTTGGTTATAATGATAAGG
>DWRA01003548.1:0-11930 GCA_018250295.1 Spathilepia clonius | reverse complement strand
GCCTTTTGATTCGACTCTGAAGGCACCACTGCCGTATCTATTTCTACTTAATATCAGTACAAGTACTAAATAAGATGTAGTCATTTCTCTGTAAGTGTTTTTTGCGACATCTTAGCAAAGTATATCTCTTGAAACGTAAACTCTAACACATACATTGTTTTTCAATATCATTGACAGTAAACAATATTTGGTCGTTTTGAAAATAAAGATGCATTTCATCTGATGTGAATCAGTTAATAGGTTCTATATGTTATAGTCAAAAGTTTTGTAATTTATTAATGTAATACTCATTTTGAAAGGTATTTTAATAATAGATAAACTGGTAGACAGAACTGCGAGTATACCCAAATAAGAACAGATTTATAGCATGTCATATATTTATCAATAGTAAGTTTCACTGATAATTAATATATTAATACCCAAAATATTTCATTGACTAAGAAATACTTAATATTAAACTAACTGGTTTCGGGCCACTGACCCAAATCTTGCCAGTGTTTTTGGTGTGGAGTTACTATAATTTTCTTATGACAATTCGCGCGCGGTGAGACAATTCGGTTAGACTTGCTGGCAGATGTATTAAAAGGGGAAAATGGGGATATTTTGTCAGATTTTATCACTTAGCCCCGGGCGACATGAATAGAAAAGAGTTAAATTACATTTTAGGTATTTTTCTCGCCAGACACACCCGGGAATACTGTTTTCAGTATCTTTTAACACAGATTGATAAGAATAGAAAAAATCTATAGTTATAAACTTTTACAGTAATAGAAGCTTTACTTTACTTTTTATGACATCAATAGTAGGACCTGATATAAAGAATAAAACTGATTAAGGTGATACCTTTCAATAGGTATCAAAAGATATCCTAAACACCAAATCTATAAACAATCCTATGTATATTTGACAAAGATAAGATTTTAACTGTATTGTAATTAAATGTTATTTAATTTAAAATATAGTTCAACCATTTTTAGTTTAGTAATAATTGTAATTTTCATTTTAAAATATATTATGTGTACAATTAGAGCTAGAACATTAGTTAAAGTCCTTTAAAATGTACACGTAATGTTTACATTTAAGGCCCCATTTATGTCTAAATGCATTGACAGTATCGTGTCTAACAAAATAATATTTTTATAGAATATTTTTACAGGCACGGCCCGTGTTTGCGCGGTCGTGTTCGGAGGACATCAATACTTTCATTCACAATGTATAGAACGATGATTTTGTTTTACCACGAACCGTATCTGGCATGTTTGATGTCTATGAATACACGTATACCATGTAGCTACATTTATATCTACATACACCGTAGACGTTACGGTGTGTACAGACAGACAAGGACAGGGGCAAAACAAAATCATATCGTTCTACACAACGTGTACGATGGTAGTTATATCTTCCGTATAATGACCGCGCAGACATGTGCTTTGTCTGTTTAAATATCCTATACCTAGAAAAAAACGATTTTTGTCTGACATGACACGTTAAATACCTCTGGACATAAATATGGATCAAATTTGATTATTACTTATTTTTATTCGAACCATTAAATTTATACGTTAAAACAAAATTTATGTGTCTATTTGTAATATCAACATAGCTGCATTGTACTAAACTAATACAAAATTATACAGGGTACTTATAACAGATAACAATTATGAAGATTTTTGTCTGTCTGTTTGTTTTTTTGTTTCAGGTATCTCTGAAACGGCATTTTCAAGTGGCTCTGGCCGATAACTGATGTTATAAAGTCATTTTGAAAACTTTTTAGAATATGTTTTAGAGTTCCGCGTAAAAAATTAACACCCGTGTAATTAATTATACCGCGGTTAAATATATGTCGTGTCAGTGAAACCGAGTGTCTCATCTAGTAAAAAATACATTCGAATGTCTTCACTTCCAGACACGAACTTGACGCATTTATAATATAATACCGTCGAAAATATTAAATTACGCTACTTCAAATTTACCGCTGATTATATCGGCGGTCTTGGCTTATCTTACATTGATTTACCGGTAACTAACTCTGAAAGCTGCAAAGCGGAGCTATCCGGTTCGACAATATCTACGCCACTTGATAACTAGTTTTACCTATACTATCATAACTATAACTAATAGCGTAAATTTCTACTTCAATGAAACAAATTAAACAAACAATTAAAATACGAAATATTTAGAGAATAGCTTTTCAGTTATTCACACCTAAAATTTTATTATTCTATTAATTAACCGATTTCATTTTTATAAGACAAAAAAATATTTATGTTACATGAACTTACGTACCACTTTTTATTAATTCATAATACTGTACTTGTTTTGTTAACTTTTGTTTATAGTATAGAAGTAGCAAACGAGCATGCAGTCGACCTGATAATAAGTGGCCACTGCCACCCGAGGACGGCTGTAATCAACTCTTGATAGTATTAGAGTCCTACCTGACGTCGGCTACATATGCGTTGCTACCTATGATGACCGACCTGGGTAGTAACGCATATGTGGCTGATGTCAGGTAGGAAACGCATCGGATGAGTGTCTGCCTTATCATACTCAAACCAGAATATAGCAGCGCAAACAAAAATGGGTATGACAATGGTACCTACGAAGTGGAACCAAAAAGGTTGCAATACCTTTCAAATCAACGTTACATTCCAAATTCTACACCGTAAAAATAAATTATAACAGAAAATACCCGCGACAACCCGCGTGGCGGAGCGGTCACCATACCGGTCTGACACGCAGTGGGTTTCGGGTTCGATCCCCGGCCAGACAGACATCTGAATAATGAATTTAGATTTCTTTTCTGGGTCTGGGTGTTTGTGTATGCGTCTTTGTGTGTCCATAGCACCCACGACACTGGGAATCCTAGTGTGGGGCTGTGAGTGTATAAAGCGTTTATAAATCGCTGAAGTATAGTAAAAGTTTTTCATTTGTACGTTAAGATTACCAACTTTATGTCGATACAGCTTATTACAGTGGATTGCGAGGTACCGCCGGTACCAATATAGAGTATTAATTGGATTCGTTATTGTTCCAACAAACGGATTGTCGTGTCTAAACTAAATCAAACTTTATTTCCGACGGGATTCGCCAGCGGCCGTCGTTACCGGTATTGAGAACAAACTATAACCCAGTTCATTATCATAGTCATCCCAGCAATAATGAAACCTTGGAGGGAACGACATTATGTAACTATAGCAGTGATAGCCTAATCCTAGTGGTTTTAAATTTGGCAGTCAACCTGGCAGTCCGAAGTATCAAACTCAGGTACGCACGCGCCCTGCATTTTTTGGAATTTTGTGCATATTAGAAATTAATTGTCGCTTGTTTTAGCATGCCTGAGAGTTCTATGAAAAAATAAAGTTTTCAAAGGTGTGTGTATATGTATGCACGCACTTGTTCAGAGTGGTTTACTATGATTTAGACCTAAATTCTGAATGGAGTAGCGTGCCGATCAGTGGAATAATAATGGGTTAACACAATGTAACCTATTTTATACACCCTAACTTCGTCGATTATTGTCCCATTGCTGGGCACGAGTCTTCTATTAAAGTGAGAGAGGTCTATTAAGCCATAGACAACCGCGCTGGCCAAGTAGGATTTGGTAAATTTCACGCATTATTATTTTTTTAAACGAACTTAGGTTTGTATACCGTAGACTATAAGATACCTCGCAATGTTTTTCTTAACCGTAAGAGCGAGTGATAGACTCATTTCTAACACGCGCATAGTTTTAAAAACCTACAAATGCGTGCCTGGGATTTAAACCGAGGACGCCCGATAGGAAGCCAAGTTCCTAGTGTCAAAAATCATCACATCTTAAAAGTTAACGTAAATAACACGTTGCTAGTACCTCCTTACAACTTCCCTACAAAGTGGTTGTATGTGCATGTAAAAAGAAGACAAACAGGATGATCGCGCTTCGATGTAAATGTGGTAATTGGTCACTGCCATACACGGCCTTCGCTCGACGGCAAATACATTAACGGGACCACCGACGTAAACAATCTCTACAACATTCAAGAAATACGCGCAGTTCGAGATTTTTAACAGACTTTAAAAAATAAGAAGGGTCTACGTTCAGCTGTTTCTTTTTTTAAACACAACTATTAATAACATTTTTTTTGTTTGTCAACAACATTTCTATCTTTCTGGTCCGTTTAATAGCTATGAACGAGTTATAGTGTAATTAATTTTAAAAAATGTATTTGTTCTTTACTTAGCTTGCTATGGAACAATTTTCAAAAAATACTATTAGACCTTGCCGTGGCCTTAATTAAACATAAAACTAATTATATTTGTGGTTGGTCCCCCGTGACCATGAGTTGCGGTGACCACTGACATTTACGACCATTTCTGTTATTAGGGAACATTTACGAAATGTGATATAGTAGGGTACCAATGTATTTACGCACTTACTATCGTAAAAGGCGTGTGACACGCAATCAATATAAAACTGAAATATCTTACTATCTACAAATATATCAATATGCATATATACAAACAAACGGTACGCTACAGCCGCATCATTAGGTATGTATGTATGACTGTAGAAATTAAAATAAAAAAGCATACAATTGTTAATGTGTATTTCTGTTTTTGTTTCTGCGTGTTTCCGTCTAGGAAGTATGCCCCAAGTACTTTATAAGCAAAGCGGTTCTATGTTTTCGCATAATAATGTTGTCTATTGTCATGCAGCGTTCGTGCATATAGTTTACTTTATAGTGAATACTTCAACGTGCTGCGCTGTGCCCGTCATAACAACCACGATCACAGTGGCATTGGTTGTCATATAATGTTATAATTTGATGACAAATTTATGACATTATACGGCCAAAAAATGTGGTTAGTTGGTAAATCAAAATGAAATTATTTAAATTCAAAAAGTGATTCTTCTATAATCCTGTTTTGAATAAAATATGATCGACTCTGACCCTCATTTTGTGAATACCAGACTTTTATAAAAAAAAATCCAAATTGTCAGCCGATTACAAGAAAAGTTAGTTCGTAAAAAATAGCTGTACCAATCAGTACCAACACTGGTATATGTCGATGGTACAAAACGGTACACACTGAGCATATTTTTCGTGACAATCCAACATAGTGAGTAGCCTCGAGCAATTATATAATCACAATTTTAACAAGTCCGATTAAAAACGCATTATCGAACAATCGTCACCGTTGTGTTCGGATAGATACGAAAAATTGATCAGTTTAAGTTTAAAAAAACTCTCACATATCTCTTAAAAAACGAACGCGTTAATAAAACATACGATCGTCCATGCATGTCTCGATGCGGACGAGAGAGCGAGTATCGTGAAAGTGAAATCGAAATGAATGAACAGAAATAACTACACTTAATAATTATGCTTACTGAAATTAGACATTACTTTACATTATCTACTTGGGAAATATAATAACCTTATTGATTGAAAATTGGCTCGAAGAGAGTGGTAATAGAGACATTGTCATCTGAACAAATCTTAGATAATGTTAGTCCTACATGAGGTCGACCACAGATGCGTCGCAACTCCTGAGGACTAAATTGGAACGCCTTGGACAAGTATGTCTGACTTACCACAGCCTGCAAACCAGAGTATATTAGCACTTAAGACTGCTTAAATTCCACAGAATTTATTTTCAAAACTAAACTTTAAACAGTCAAAGGCGGTCTACGAGAGACTGAAATAAAAGGTGATAGAAATTCCGTGCGGCTTTCCACTGCGATGTTAATGGCTATCGTTTATTTATAATCACTTACTTTAATTAATTACGCTACGAACTATTTTTGGTGCCATATTTGATCAGGATGGACATGTTGCGCTATGCGATAAATAACGCGTTGTTACTTAAGGCAAGTACATGATAGATTTTAGAAGTGATCGCATGAAGTCGTATCAATTCGCATTTCGCCAACAAAATGGACTATGGTCCACTCATTCCTAGACGAGACTCATAGTCAAAAGTTTAACATAAGATTTAGAATAGAATATTTTGATAGCGCACATAAAAACAAATATAATAATATTATACAAAATAGGGTCAGCGATCGCTTTCAGAGAATCAATGCATGGAAAAGTTAAGGAGGAAAAGAGGACAAGGAAGATGGTAAACGGATAACAACGCATTTGTAATTAAATATGGCTAGACCGCTAAACTAATTCAGAATTATTAAAAGGTCTTGTATAGATCACAACTATTACAATTAGCAAACTATTACATTGAAATCATGTCCGAATATTTAGAAACCATAATATCATAAGCACGTGTGAAATAACGAGCGCCGCGAAACCTGTAAACAATACAACGGTACAATGTGGCAATCTGTTGATTTCAATATGAACGATAAAATATATTACGAGGCGGGGTATTAGACCTAAATCTCGAACAGACGTCGCCACTTAAAATAAGCTGGCACGATTTCAAGTGCCGCCAACCTGAATGCGAAGTATTCAGTTCATCAAAACCAGATGTTTCCGAGTCCTACGTAAACATGGACATTCGCTGAACGTATGATTAAACATAGGCCGATTACGTTTGTTGACACACGCTCTGTGTACTGAAAATGGAGTTGACGTCGGGACGTATGTGGCGTCTACGCGTTATCTACGGTCACGGAATTATAAATCAACCGGTGGCATTTCAGTGCATTTGTGTTTGCGTTGCTCGTACATAAAGGTCGCATATTATCTACATAAAGGCTGTTACATACGTGTATTGGATTTTACCTATTAACTTCTAGCCGCGGATTAGCATGGGATTTAAAATTATCTGGATTCGATTTCTTACATTTATGACGCAGGAGTTGATGTCTGGACGAGTGACGCGGGTGGCATTATATCCGAGCAAGGAATTATAAATCAATCGGTGGCGTTTCAATGCATTTCTGTCTTTGCGTTACTCGTGCTTATCGTTGTAATAGTGTCGTAAAAGATATGTATGCGACTTTACAAATTAGATTATGGAGGTAGATTAGCATGGAATTTAATTATTTGTATCTGATTTATTACATCTATTATGTACACTCGTGAATGCTTTCTACATCTTAAAAAAATATGCCTTGTATTGATGAAACATAAACGTCAGAGAACTTTCTAATATTCTTCTACTTGGAAAGTTGATTTTAGTAAATCTCTCTGTACACAGTATCTTCATGAACTACATAATAATGTAGACACAAGAGCGACTCAAGCGACATAATAACGCTGAAATAGGCAATAGCCAAGCGTAGACATTGAAGCACATTTCGGAGCTAATAAAAAATTCAGGCGCTCAAGCTGGAAGCGGTTCAGCGACATTACAGGAATTAATGTTATAAACAAACGGTAGCGTTTGGCGCAACTCCAAGTGGGTTGGGGCGCCGGCGCTAGTACGCCCTCGCGTACGGAATGCAACTGTGGCGCTCGCCTCACTAACACCGCTATGAGAGTATTAAACAACATTCGCGCTAAATTATCAGATTTGCTTCATAATTAACTCCCGTTATTAACAATCAATTTAATGTTTTGCCTACCAAAGATGGATAGAGAGATAGAAACAGATAGAAAGAAAGTTAGATAGATTCTTCTTATGGTGCCTCTCCAACTAGTGAAGGTCGGCTAGCAGATTTTTTAATTCTTCCCGGTTCTTGGAGAGGTGGAACAGTTCTGTTTAGTTAGCTAGAATATTTTATTTTGCAGAAATTGTCAAATTTCGAACTTTGTTGGGCCATATATTAAATAGATGGATTAGACGCACATATGTCAGTTAGTATTAGGAACTGACACTTGCTTATAATAAATAGGTAAGAAGGAAATTATCGTAAGGTATCTTTTTTTATTAATATTTTGTTTATTTTTTATTTAATTGTCCCTACGTACCAATCTTAGTAACAGCTGAAACGATCTTGACTTTCACGCATAGATAGATAGAGAATTATTAAATTAACTCGCTGACCGTCGGCAATGGTACCAGAACTGAATCATAACTGTCATGGCCGATTACTGATTTATATAACGGGTACAGATTTGCATTATGCAACAATCTAACACTAAATATGATTAATGTAAGATTATTCTTAAGGAAGTTGTGACTAATTACTCTCAATGTATTTAAATAAAACTCATGATTTATGCAATACCTTGATTGCAAGATTTATTAGACTTCCTGCGATGCAAATTGATAAATTGTATAACAATATAGTGTTTTATACCTTGTAGGTATTGCAATAGAAAAAAAAAATTGCAATAAAAAAAACGTACCACAAAATTTGCTGAATTGTTATTATGCTTTAGTCACCTGAAACGTCAATCTGCGAGACGATACGAAATAGGTATTTTACGGGATCTTAGACTCAATTGTTAGTAAATAGTATACTGAGCACTCCAACACAGTTCTTTATATATTGTTGTTGACGGTATCGTGTGCAAAGGAAGTTTAGCAAAAATATTTTTGAACTTCAATAACCTACCACAATTTCGTAAGGTGTTTCGTTATGGAGAAGAAGCGGCGGAAGAGACTTCATAACACACATCTGTTTAAAAATTTAATATAAAATGACAAAGTTAAGCTAATGGGGCATGTGGAGCTGGAGTTACTTAAGATCACACAATTTTATGGGTCAAATAATCGCTCGTTTTAGAGTAGATACGCTTTTTATACAGCGTATGTTTTTACGATGGAGTAGCAAACGAGCATGCAGTCCACCTCATGGTGGTCCACCTAAGTGGCAACTGCCGCCTATGGGAATTTGTAATCCACCCCAAACGAGACTACAATCCTTGCTACCTTGCAACCCCTGAGGACTAAGTTGGAATACTGCGAATAGGTAAGTCTCCCTTAACAGCCGCGCTTAACACTGCTGCTATTAGGCAAAAATAGGAGTAGCGGTGGTGCCGCAGGAGTCGAAACATTCTACCATGTTCAAAACCTTCGTAAGTTTTGTTTGTAAGATTTGTGCTATGTTCTGGTATTTTATTTCGCATTATTCGCATTATTTCGCATCAGGGCGTATTTCGCAAAACCTAGCCTTGAAGTCCTAAACATATTAATTACAAAAATATTGAACGTGGAAAAACAATATCGTTCCATTACAAAAATGATCGATGGTTGAATAAATATTCAAGAGAGAATCTTATACCTCAGGTAAGATTTTCCTCCAAAAAATTATCTTAGACAATGACGGATTCAGCTGGTTGTTTAATAATTTTAAAATGTATAATTTTCACCAGTTTACATAATGTGTTGACGTACTTAAAATATTCTTATTTGTAATAGGCAGATACGATTATGTATCTCTTTTAAATTTTAAAATAGGTTTAAAAGCTTTTAAGGATAGTTTGTCGCAGGTAGGAATCACAAGATGTAGTAATTTGGTAAGGTAGCTCTTTATATAGCAAAGTTACCTAAAATCTTTTTTATAGACTCTAAGCCTAGTAAGCCTCGTACTATTTAACGCAGAAAGTAACAGTGAAGGCGTACAACCTTATATCCTTCAACATCATTACCGCACATATGAACTTAATAAGAACTATGATGTGTTTTATTTTTAAGGGTATATAAAGAGACAGTTATCCGAAGTTTTCCGAAGTAGTCGTCAGAAGTGGCGAAGAATCTGTGCTCGACCTCAGGTCCTCAGAACACTCCAATCTTTTATATGGAGATTACACATGTCCATGGGCGGCAGTGGTCACTTTCCATCAGGTTACAGCATGTTCGTTTGCAACTTCTACACATCAAAATAAAGCTTAAAATTTATACGGCGGTTTCTACCAAAATTTCCAAAAAAGATTTATTGTCCATTGTGTACCGCAAACTAGTGTCACACACATGTATATCAACAAATTTAAGTGGGTTACGAGAATGCCAACTAATGCTATAAACAAATAACAGGTGTAGGTATATGAATATTATTATTGGCTTTGTTATCGTACCGTCACGGAATTAATTTAATCTGCGAAGGAGATATTACTATGCGGCGGATGCCTACACCCCGCACAACACAAACAGGCTAGTTTATTCTCGGTTTCAATTAAATCGTAGCTTACCTCACAAGTTGCGCAGTAATAGGGCCCTATATTATCTACATGAAATTTGACTCACAAACCGCACTCTCCCACTGGGTCGACACAACTCGACCGAACTTGAAAATAGTGTTGTAAGGAATATCGACTTTTTTATATTCACGATTGCGAAAGCGAATTTTTGCCTCTAGCAGGAAATCCTGAATGCAAAAACGAATATTACTGTATATTTTTTTAATGTAAGGAAGGAATGTAATGTTTGCGACTTAATATTGATATTTTAATTAGACTAACAAAAACAAAAGAGAAAGTTTTTTATTGTCTGCCTCAAGACTGTTCCATTATCATTTTACAGTCTAATATATCATTTTATACTCGATCTTTCTGTGTCACCATTACATATCAATATCTAACTTCCTTTTCATTTGCCGAATACATTCGCCAAACATCAACACTTTTCTCCCGACTACGAATACGAATGCAAACATTCGTCACATCACTACTTGAAAGCTTCAATTACGCGGAGTGAGTTGTTCACGCAGGTGACTCCTTAATTACAGGGTTGAAATTGAGCTGCCCATTCGACTGTCACGTTTATAAAGGATTATCATGCGCTATTTACGTAATCCATGCCGATTTATTGCTCGGAGCTTCATAATTCAAATGATTTATCGTTATTAATGTTAATGTTTTGCTTATTTTGCCCCTTTGCTCATAATTAATGTTTATTCGTTAATTGGGAACGATTGGATGTTGTATTACATAATTTCAAATTGAATTTTGGTAAACGAAAAAAAACGAATGTCCATGCTTGGATAATTTAAGACTTATGACGTCTATTTCGTATTTGGACAGGAGGATCGGTTACTTGGAGCATTTTATGTTGACAAAGTGGTGCAACCCTTTGTTGATCAATTGTCGAGACGCCACCGACACATCAATTCTTGCCTAAAAACGGCAGTTAAGCAATGCTATAGTCTGATTTGAAAGACGTGGCATTCCAACTTAATCCTCAGAGTAAGCAATGCATCTGTAAATCTCATGTAGGGCTCTAATACAATCTGGGTTGATTGCAAATGTACATAACGACAGCAGGCATTTATTATCAGGTGTACTGCATGCTCGTTTCCTACTTCCATATCATACAAAAGAAACACGGTGTTTAGTAAAATCTTTATAAAACGAAAAGTAAACGACGTCACTCATGTAAACGAGAAAGGACATCGTAAGCAGAACTCTTGGCTGTAGCATCAGGTAGATTTGTTATTACTGATATTTGGTACTTATCATGTCAGCTCTATTGGTCAATCTTAAATGTGGTTATAATCAATGAGGTTATTTACATGTTTATATGTAAGTTTAAACCATTAATACACATTAAACAAGTGAGCAAATCATTTCACTGATTATTTTGCCTACTTTTTTAACTGTCTATTTAAAATCGGCACCGGCGTTTTCATTCATATTCATTTTATAATACCATAATATTTACACTAATCCATTGTTTAATGCGTATTATACTAATTAATGAACAAAATTAAAGCATTGCAACAACAGAGTCACATTATTTCGAGAGGTCCAACGTTAGCGAATCCAATTTACGATCCCGACGCCACATCACATAATAGGATTTCGACCTTGGTCCAAAAAGGCTATTTACACATTACAATCGTCCCGTGTAGAGATGTGCCATCTAAACTAACTAACTAGTACTAACCTGAATTCAACTATAACAAACTATACTTCGGACTCAGGGGAGAGACATGAATGAACCAATATTATCAAGACTAAAATATATTTTTGACGAACGACGTGGCGGAGCGATCACCATACCATAGATTGGCGCCAAAACAGTAAGTATCTAAAAAAAAACAAGACGCTTTATACACTCACAGCCCCACAGTAGGATTAGGGAATCCTGTGTCG
>DWRA01003547.1:0-11931 GCA_018250295.1 Spathilepia clonius | reverse complement strand
TTCATATTCCTCCGTCCGCGCAATTTTCGTAAAAAGGGGTACAAAGTTTTCGCTTCACGTATTAATATATAGATGATTTATTTATTTCAATTGTTTTATTAGTTTGACTTTAAAGCATAGAGTACTCTTGGGAAAAGAGCAGTGACCTGGACTCTTTGTTTTATATTTAATTTATTACTTTTAGTTTTAATTTGTTATTTATATAGTCTTATGAATGTTTATATTTTGTAAATATTTTATACAATTTTAGTTTTAAATTATTTTTTACTTAATCATAAATAATAACACATTATAATATAATCTTATCTGTTACAACTAAGTTTATAAATTAAGTACGAAATTTAATTTTACTAAGACAATTACTTATATTAATTTCCTTAGTAAATTTTCATGATTTATGGTACTATTTAATTAAGCGCAGTTAATTTTGTACCTGTGTTAATGACCAATTATTTGTCATTTGTTGCTTTTATATGCCTATGAAGTTAGCATTTGCCATTAACGTGTCCTATTTCTTTTCTCAGTGATATAACTAATTACTATAAAAACGAAACCCGAAGAAATTTGTGTAAGTGCCTATATCTGCAACTTAAAAATTAGAATTTGACGACATTAAGGCATAATAATTGGTTTCAACTTTCGTTCCAGTTTATCTCAAAAAGTTACAGAATGTCTTTGTTGCACGGAAGCCTTAAATAAAAGTAACTTAAGTTACTCTTTAAAACATTAGCCGTCCGTCAGAGAGAGTATCGTGAAAATCGGTCCAGCGGTTTCGCAGATTTTTCTGAGCAAATAGACAGTCAGACAAAAGTCTTAGTTATTATTTTTTCTTATAGTCCTGTACACAAACAAAATGCAGTTATTTTGACATTACAGACGGACACTTCAATTATATTTATTTACTAGCCCCGCGGTTTCACCCACGTTTGAAAAATGTATCGTGACATCAATATAACTGTACTTTTAGAACCTCTTTATTTGTTAACCGAGTCAAATGGAAAATACACTAAGTGTTAAGTGAAGCCCACAACAATATATTCGTGAAAACGTCATATCTCATTTGAATGGATCAAATCGGATTTGCCGTTTCTGAATTTAGCGTGCACAAACATACAGACAAACAGACAAAATGAAAAAAAACATTGTTTTGGGTTATTTTGCGTATACAAAAGCCTCCATTGGAAATTATTAGTTACAGTTTTATTATATGTACAGAAGATTTGTACAGTATAGTTACTGTTATACCGCTTAATGCAAAAGCCACAATTTGCAATTAATGACGTTATGTAATCTGTAACTCAGCAATGCATTGCAACTGCGATCCCTGTGAGCCAAATTGGATCGCTCTGAGAGATTATAATGCTACTAAATGTCCTTTGGCTGGTTGTGTGGGTTTATTGGGAGTGATTGACGTACTATAGTAATACGTAGTTTATAATAGTACGTACATAACTTCAGAAAACGAGAGATCCATGCCTGAGCATTGACCTTCGGACCCCTCGAGTGAGAGGGCGTGATTCTAGCACTAGGCCATCACTGCTTCAAGTAGTAGTAGAAACACGTAATTAACATAGTGTGCACTAAATTATTTTTTCTCTAATTTTGTTACTGATTATGTACGGTTGGCTTACCTACATATGAGGTATCTCCATATTCGTTCTCAAAAGTGAGAACACATTTTTGATCTATTCGGGTATGGAACACAGGTTCCTCTTCCATATGGAATAGGTTTCATAAGCGACCACTTACAATCAGATGGACTGCATGCTCCATTGCTACTTCGATCTTTTCAAATATAGTTTTTTTTCCTACGGACATGTTAGGTAAAATACTACTACTACTACTACGTATACTACTAGTTCGTATACACGAACTCTACGTGTTACGAAAAGATTTATTAATTCTGTTAATACATTAAATTTATCATAATTATCTCATTGCTGGGCATTTGTTCTATTTACGACTTAAAAAGTCTTGGAATATATTATGTGCGAATTTCTAGATATCGAAGATTTTATGAAATTTTATTTTAGAAAAACAAAATTTGTTCTTTGTACAAAGGCTATGAAAAATATATATGTAAAATTCTACAAAATAATAAATAATAATAATATTAACTACTTGTAACACCTTTTACCCTGAAGTATACATGTTAACGTATAAAAAAACACCCATAGCACCGCAAGGTACGCGTCACCCGTAAAAAATAAATCAAGCCCCAAGGAAACTGACTTACTAAGTGTGCTTTTACTCCAAACACATTACGGACAAAACTTGTTACGACCCCGCAAAAGAAAGTAAAACACCTCGGTGAGGTACAAGTGTTTGCTGTGCAAAAGTAGGTAGGTCATTAATGCACCCTCGTCACGGCCCCTCGCATTGAGATAAGTAAGCAAAACAGCTTTATTTGATGGTTGCGACAGTGGACGAGACGTCATGACACCAGGGAATGACGTGATAACATACAACACGTACGATTGTTTGTTTTATGCGATAGGAATAGCAAACGCTATTCACGTAATATAACGTAGCTAATGGTCCTTCTTTATTAGGACGATGCCGTCACGGCAACAGCAACGATATCAGTGGAACAATTCTATAAAATGTGCTTCATGCTGTCTCAATGATCCGACACGACATCGATATGCCGTTTCTGCTCACGACCGTCTGTGTCGTACCGGCATCTTTAAACGTCGTATACATACTTAAGCTTACATGTATAAGGAAGCCAAATGTAATACTTCATCTTTCAATTGTTATGTTGGTGTAAATGAAAAATGATAAATATCTGCTACTATCGTGCTGTAGATGCCGGTGGCCTGCTGCACCGTGAAGATTCATTTGACCATAGGTGATCCTATCGAATTTTGATCCAGATTTTTTATTGAAAAAACAGATCATTGGATCTTTTAATAGCAGCATACTATGGTCGCAAAGCAGGAATTATTTCTAACTTATAATATAACAGGAGTGTTAAATATTGATGTGTCCTAGTTCGAAAAGTTTGGTAAGGCTGAGATATTTGTAGTAGATGTTCAAAGATTATTAAAGATGTCTATTGGCGCAACGAACACTAACCATTAGGTAAATTGAATGCTATTTTATCATTCGGTTTGTCTATATTTTTATTTAAATTGTATCATTATCCATCAGCAACTAAGTTAAATGGATCAAAGCGCTATCAAATCAAACACTATTAAAATAAACCTTAGAGTAACAAACTTTAAGTAAATTTTGTGCCGATGCAAATTGTTTTCATAGCCGGAAAGGGTGTAACTGCAGTTGACACCGCCAAAAATACTGCATGTAAAGCAGCCTGATGAATACTTCATGAGCATAAAACTGTGTGCTCAACTTAATAAAACTCCCAGTACAACGCCTTATTGTCCTCTAGACTTTAAATAAAATATACTACGAGTAAACTTTGGTATTGAAAATACGTGGAGTGGAATGAATTGTTGTTCTAAGTATCTTTGGACATCAAACAAATGTGGCAAGTAAGTTTAATATAGAGATTGCGAAGCTTGTTTTAATTTAAGTTTTGACATCACATCATTGTACCACTGTTACGCGCAGGTTTCCATCCAGAACGAAGTGTCTTTTTTGCCTATAGATAGACCGAGAACTTCTAAAAACGTTATGAGGAACTATCAAAGATGTAAATATCGCTTTCGTCATCAAAGTTAGTTAAGATTTGATCCCTGGACTTCAAGCGTTGGTGTTTATATCATTAGCCTAGCCTTAATATTAAAATTGACCGTAAGTACTTTACGTTTGTAACAAAGAGTACAGAAAATACTTGAAAATCTTGAAGGAGATAATTAAAATGACTACTATTCTTTGTAAACATTTAAAGCGAAAGGTCAGTGTACCTTTAGTTATTTGAACTGTCTATAATCCTCTTAAAATACTTAAAACTGTTTGTTAATTATTACGTATCTACTTTCCCTAAAAAAGTTTTAAACGCACAGTTCTTTCATAAAACTGAGTACGTAGCAAATGCGCTTCGCTCGATGGCCTATTTCAGAGACAATTGCACTTTAAGGCAGACGTTAAATGTCCCACTTGGCGATACAAAGAAACTTTTACGATCATAGTAAAGTTCGTAACATGTAACTTTGCTGAACATGTGGCAGGTGGTGTAACTTAACAATATGCTTGGTGTTCAACTAGCCTGATACGACGGTTCCGGATTCGATTTCTGGCCAGGATGACTAAAATTATCAATTTTGATTTTTTATTTGACTCTGTGTATTTGCATACTTTTCTGTGCGTCTACGGGTACCATGCCAAAAAATGTTTTTATAAGGCTACGGGAATCAATGCTAGGTTATCTAACTTCTGACAGGCTCGATCAATTTTAATTATATTGACACAATTATTATATTTGTGTTCGTATGATGAATTAAGCTGGGATCTAATGATGGGAACTAGCAAAATTAACATTTCTATAACTATAATTGTCATAACACATTGATAGCAAAAATGTTACAAACCTCAGAAGTTATTTCTGCTTTTTGAATTGCAACCTTCATTCCATTATTTTTTTTCAAGGCACACCGACTCTTTGATAATAATATCTTACTTTCTTCCTCAGTATTACTTTGTTTTATAAATACATCTCTCTCATGTTTCCAAACAACACTGTGGTCGACGGAGACAATAAATATTCTTTGAGCAGTAGGCGCTGAAGCGTCCCACTTAGCGCCACAAAGCCAAATTTGCCGCAACCACTGCAAATATGAAGAGAAGATGCAAACTACTTAAGACATATGAAGGTATATTACTGAATATTAAACGAAGTAATTAACAATAGAACACGAATATGTCTATTTATCAAGTATCTATTCAATTATTCAGCCTTCTTAATATTTTTTTCTTAATTATCATATTCTTTTTTTTTTGAGTTCCAAACCCAAGTGAAAAGCTATAGACAGGGTAAACGTGGTCAACAGATAGATAATCAATCAATCGATTATTCCAGACTTCCCCCCATTGAAATGTATACAAACATTTTCCTTCATAATAGCCTAATCAGAACACACCAACATTGAACACAATTTTCATACGGTAGTTTTATACGCCTTGGAATTCTAACTACAATGGAATCTATCAACTGTATACAACTTAGGAGTATATTCTGTGATTTTGTAAATAAACAATATTAACATCACTTTTACGGAATAAGAATGTGTAGGTACTATAAACGCACATAACAGATCGGCCGCCAGATGTCACTGAATCTGCGGTAATCCTGAATTTATTATCGGTTCGCGTTTGCTATTGATATCTGCCTCATTCCACTAGCGTGAAATGAAAAGCTTGTAAATTCAAACAGATACGTGCAACGAATGCTGTGTTGTATCGAGGAATGCTACGGTAGATGGAATTATGTGGATTATGGCCGCCTGCGATTAAATCTGCTTCTCCAGTGCATTTATTTATCACAAGTAAAGATGTATGAAATGTTTATTAACTGTAACGATTTGATTATGTTTAAACTACAAAACATATTGGTAAAATAATTAAAATACAGTTTAGCTACCAACTACCCGCCATCTTTTCCATTGAAATAAAAAAAAAATTAAATATTTCTTTAGCAAAAATTACGCAGTTTTAACTAGCAAAAATAATAATCAACCAAAAAATACCATTATTCGCCCAACTATGTAAATTAAGTCTATACATATATTTTCGCGTATATAAACACCAAAGTGGTAGTTTTATGATTTGGTCTAAAATATTATATTCTCGTTAGATTAGATAGTTATTAGGCAGCCAGTGTGATTTTAATTGTCATGAATGTTCGTATAATTTATATACAGACACTCATTATTACCTTAATAGTGGTGGAAGATAATACGTACCTATGAGAAAACCCACTTGTAACGAGTCTAAGACTTCTTGATATTTTTTTATAAGATAGAAGTAGCAACAGAGCATACAGTAAATCTGATGGTAAGTACGCACTGCCACCCATATAGTGTTACGATCTACCCGAGATAAGATTAGTATCATATCAAAAGCGACGGTCTGAGGACTAAACTAGAACTAAATTGGAACGCCTCGTATATATCCCGTACTAATATTTTCTATGGTGTGGGAACTCTTCCATTGTACAATTGTATAGCCTGTATGGTGGGCAATATTCTTAATTTTTAACTTCCCACAGAAAACGAGCGGTATAAATATACAGTAAATCACTGTAGATAGTCAAAGTAATAACAGCAGTAAAACTAAATCAGTTTCATGATATTAATGAAAGTAGATTTTAAAAATGCAAATTAAATTATAACGCTATCTAGTAACAAGTGGTCCTAACACCAGACTGTTGTCTAGACCGAACAGTCCTAATTAATTCACAGTTTAGTATGCAAAAATATTAACGACCTTGTAAAATCAGTCGTATATTCAAATGAAAGAAAACCTTTGTTATAGCCGGTTTTAACAAAACTCTAAATTGTAATATTAAATCGTTCTGTAGGATATTATGATAAAAAAGGATGCCTATTTACATTCCTGATACAGTTGTTAAATATTATTAAAGGTGGTAGAATCATTTATTTCGATGGCGGCACCGCCGTCGTAGCTATTTCTGCCCTATAACTAACGGCGCTGCTGTATTTGAGTTTGAAAGGTGTGAGTAAGGGAGATGTATTTATTCGTTCCAAAGCATTGTCAGGGGTGGTAAGGCATCTGTGGTCGACCTTAAGAAGGGTTATAACCTTATCTGGGCTTGATTGCAAACGTCCATGGGCGGCAGCGGCCACTTACCATCAGGTGGTCTGCATGCTCGTTGGCTACTCCCATCATATAAAACGTTATTTCATGTTAGTATTATTAATGCGGCGTTAACATAGAACTATTTGGCTGTTATAAGGCACAAGCAGGTGTGCCATTGGTGCATTCACAATTGAACCGTTAAAGGCCCTTTAGTTGTAACGTTGTTTACATGTATTTTATATCCCAGAATACGCAAGATTGTGCCGCTATTTTTATATTAAGTCTCAGATATTTCCCAAGAGTAGTGTTGACCTCACTGTAACGAGGTAACAGCTATTAGCTTCTGCCTGATATTTAATGTCAACAAATGTTCACCCTTAACTGATTCTAATTATACAAGAACAATCTTAAAAACGTAAGATTGTGTAAGAAATGAGAATATTTCCAAAGAGTTTTAATAGGTTGTACTAAAAGTATAATAAGTAAATTTTGGGCGTGGTTAATATTTCTTTGAAAATCACTCTGAGTAAGTAAGATGAACTGTTATTTGAATTTTATTAATTTATAATACGTCAATACGTATAAGTATAAGTCATTAAATATATTACATTTTAAAATCTAATGGTTATACACTGTTACTTGTATAAATAGTTATAGGTCAATGGTGATTTTAATATAATTTATTCATTCACTTATTCACCAAAATTCTGAGCTAAATTAGACCTAAGACTAGGTGTAAGGTGTAATGATCGAGCTCAATAAGTCGAGTTTTTTTCTAGCACGGCAAAGAAAAACCTAAGTTCAAGGATTTATCCGCTTAACCCATCCCTTATCTTCAATATGTGATAATTTTATCCAGACGAGTCTCTTATAAACCTGTTCTAATGACTACCATTCACGGGTGGAGGGCAGATGTACTCTCAGATCCATTGTAAGCTCGGACTTAGTTTCTACCGCGTGTGCTAAGTCCTAACGAGATAACACTAGATTGTCGTTCTTTCTATACTTTATTAGGAAAAGGGTTGAAAAAATATTTATTACAAGCTTTATCCAGTTATCTCCTTAAGGAATAAATATACAATATTTTTTTCATCTCATATTTAGCGACCCTACCCAAAGAATTATGAAATATCTTTTTTTGAACAATTACAAACATTATTTAAAGAACGTCTGTTTAAAATGTCAACCTTCTAGACCCATCAGCTTAAGCTGTGCGTCAAACAGTGTGTTTATATCTTTATTAAGTAGATGACTTTATTATGAGTAACTCAATTGTAAGCGTAACAATTTAAGTATGGTTTTAATGACTGCCATTCTCGGGATGGGTATCAGCTGTACCGGTAAATCCGCGGTAAACCCGGTCTTAGTCTGCATCGTTCGTATCAAATTGTAACCGGCTTGCATGGGAATTATCGTCTATTATATTCGCAGTTAGACATTTATGACATTTTACGAGCAACGAATTGTTAAATTATGTATGTAGTGATAATGACATTTTGTAGAAAATATCAGGAACTAATAATATTAACAGTTTTTGCAAATTCTAAGCCTAAAATAAATACAACTCGTGGACTAGTTGTGGTATTAGAATTTACATAAAATAACATATTAAGACGGTCTATCTAAGTGTTTCCTTCATTCATAAAAAAATATATATTTGTTATTTATTTTGCGACAAAATAAACCGTAAGAGTTGTATTAATAATCTAAGTCTAAAATCAGTGTGATTGCATATAAAAGATACAAAAAGAAATAAAAAAGTTGTTAAACCTTCTTTACGTTTTATTCCCGCAATATAAATCAGTCGTAGTGGTGTAAATATATTATTGCACATACATAAAATTTGCCTCTAATAAATATTTCCCGCTGCCGCATAAATAATGTCAAGACAACCCTCATATTTTGTGGGCGGCCGATCGTAAAGAAAAGCCAGAATTTTTGGGCAAATCACATTAGTTTTTCAATAGCCTTGCCATAACATCAAATAACTTTATTTGCTAGTGGAATTATTGTTGCGAAAAATTATTTTTACAGTTTGATAAGTAGATAAACGTAGATAATATTTTTCGTTAAAATAGAAGGCACATTTTTTAAATAGATCGGTATGATTTCCGTAATGTTCATAATTTTGAAGGTGGTAGAACTATAAGTAGTTCGATTCCGTACTGCCACCACCGACTGAGCACCACCGAACCACGCGCATAGTTCTGCCTCATGATAACAGCCTTAAGCGCTGCTGTTTCTGTTGCGATGCTGTGTTCTGATTTGAAGGGAGACAAACTTATCCGAGGCGTTCCAATACATTTCTCAGGAGTAGCAACGCATTTGTGAGCGACCTCGTGTAAGACTTTAATCTTATTCGAGTTTGATTTTCCAAAATTATACGCGTATTAATCAGTTTTAAACTAATTAATTGTAAGTGACATAACGATTTTAACGGCTTTAACGATAAAGATAAACATTGTGAGGACATATGCACACTTGAGTGTTTTGGTAAAAAAGACGCTATACCCACTTGGCTATCGTGGTGGATAAGGCTTATACCACACTCACTCTGAGGGACGACTCTTGCCTAGCAGTGTCGAGGGCTTAACATGCCCTCTAAAGGACAAAATGAAAAAAAAAACGCTGACTATAACAAAATCAAGGGTTCCATCTCTATTACTTTCTCGCTCGATAATCAAATCACAACCCCTGCTTAGCGGACATATTTTCAGAGTAAAAATACACTGCCCTTAATAGACACGAATGTTTTCTGATGTCTCAAGAACATATTCTCCACTCAGTATTGCAAAGAACGCCGCTCAAATATTCATGAGTAGTGCAAGTAGGGATCTTCTAAGGGGTGGATGACTAATGCACCCACTTTTTTCTATTTCCGCACTCAAACATCACAGGGTATCCGAATACGGGTTGCAATTCAATTTTGTTTCATATGTTATTTCGTATGGCGTGTTAAAAATTGTATGAAAAACCCAAGATTGTCGCTTGGTAAGTGAACAATTTTAAATTCATTTGACTATCCTCAATTGTATTTCTAGTATTTTACTAGTCTTAGGAATATATTTATATTTTCTGTATATTACTTTTATACATTGTAAAAATTTTCAATTTTAGTTATTAATAAAAATACTTTTGAGGTAAATACAGTTTTTATAGTCATGTAAGTGGGTATTTTAATAATTTATATAATAGGTAATTCTATTTTTTAAATATTTATTACTTTTAAATTCTTCATTTACCTTTCACTTGCAACCACAAATCTCTTTATTTTTCTTATTCAGTCGAATATACCTTCACAATGAAATGCCCAATGTTAATGATACATACCTAATATTTATTAAGGACCATGGTCGATTAATCAAGGAATTTCCATTCCATCTAAGTCTCAGGTGTCGGACCAGGTGATGCTTCCGAAACAATATCGAGACGTACGCTAATCACCGGCTTTAGTGGGAACTATGCACTTTAAGTTCATAAGCCTTTATGGCCGACAGTGTTCAAGTTATCAAAGTTACATTTCCCTTTCCTCATAACACAAACGTAACTGTATCTCTGGATGAATCGTACTTAATCTATTATTTATAATATCATGGGTATAATTAGGGGAAACTTCATCAGTTATATTTAATAATGTCGTAAATATGGATAGAATCTTGGTACGTAAGGACTTCTTTTTCGTCCTAAAATTAATTTTACAAATTACCTAATAATATCATCGATATTTGTTACATATTAAATTCGCGTCATTACTAAAAAGTCAACTCAGCTCCTGAAATAAATTGAAGCTTTCGTCAAAAACACGATTGAGCTCAAAGTTATTTACTTCCTTTGATCTAAGCGTTTTATCTTGGCCCGGTAAGTCTTTACGAGAGTGCGATCTCTTTTTCAAAGTACCAAAGTACCATCTTAGTGTAGCAAATCTAGACAAATAGCGAGAACTATACTTGCTCCTGAGCATTTATTGCGTCAGACTAGCACCGTCGCTTTGTCAGTCTATCTGTCACCACTAATGTCGCGGTTACTTGCTACAAATTCAACTTAAACAAAGGCGTATACTGAATTTATGGCGCACAACACGTTCTGTTTAAATAAACGTGTTCAGTTTATTCGTCGTACGTCTCGTCTCCATACACGTTTGTATGTCGTATGTGTTGCTGTTTATATCAGCACTTGCATTTAAGGCACAGGTTTGATATGCCTGTGTGTTACTATGTCGCTTGGACTGCCTAGTATTGAGAAGAAAGGTCATTGAATGGTTATAAAAGATACGAAAAAGGATGTGTAGGATGTCTTACTACTAGGAGTAGCGACCTGAAGATAACAGTAGTTAACCTCCGCATAGGAGAACTATTCAGTTTCAGTGAATGACTGAGGGAGATCTATATTCATAAGATGTCTTTTAAAAACTTGAATGTATAAAATATTGTATGTGCATAAGTCTGTAATTTTACTTGTCCTCTATATATGTTTATACTTATAATAAAAGAAAAATATACACGTGCAACGAAAGATTAATTGATACTTGCTACACGACAAAACGTGTAAGCTTTGCAGTAATATACAATAACGTGTTTTTCACTTTGGATAACATTTAGATACCAATAACTTACTTTGGCAGAATTTACAAGGCAAAAACTATATGAAAGTATTATTATAGGTATGTATATAAAAATTAAACTCTCTAAGGTATGGGTAATTGAAATTAAAGAAAACGTCGTGGAATCTACTACTATTTTCTATTAACAAAAGTTTGACTAAAAATAGCAGCTATAAAAATCTAATATAATCTGCAAATACAAAACAACATTTTTTCTCTTAAACGAGCTCATACAAAGCATTGAATAGTTAAAATATAACGTAATCCGACCTAATTGTTATAAGAATAAATAATGAGCTTTGAGGCCTTACAATCCCGTAATTAAGTATTACGGGCATAAAACGTTTTATAAACAGCTTTTCCTGAGGCCGTTTTAGCTATCTACTTACAGAAAGAATTAATTCAAACTTAAGTACAGTTATTTTGTCTTCGTTTTAAATCAGTTTGATCCGCGAATTAAACCAATAGCGAAGTTCATTCAACGTTTGTTATAGTGAAAAATTTTATGCACAAATACATCCCCAAAAAAGGGTGGTAGACCCCTTTGTGGCTCGACCCCGGCGGCCCCACCGCCACATGTATATCTGCCTAATAACAGCAGCATAAAG
>DWRA01003546.1:0-11931 GCA_018250295.1 Spathilepia clonius | reverse complement strand
AAGACCCCTTTTAGTCGCCTCTTACGACAGGCAGGGGATACCGTAGCCCTATTCTCAACCCGGAACTACAGGGACAATTGAGTGTACTAAGTTTGATTATAATATAATTTTTATTGAAAATTGCGATTTATTTTGAATCCAGTTGTATTAACAGTACTATTTTGAATTTTACCACAGTGACTCAAGGTCGGACGGTTTTGGGTATTTTTCTATTTTACTTTTCAAGAATTTGGGAAAATAATTTATCCTATTCCAGGCTGGAGAAACTTGAGGAGTCGCTCAAGGATGAAAGTCTTACAGAGAGCCAGAAACAGGAGAAGCGACAACAACATGCTCAGAAGGAGACAGAATTCCTCCGACTCAAGCGGTCCCGCCTCGGCGTCGACGACTTTGAGCCGCTCAAGGTAAGACAAGATGCACTTTAATACAGACACTATAATGATGTGGGGTAGTTTTACCCTTATATACATATATTTCTGCAACATAAAATAAGTTAATATATTCTGAAAGTTACTGTTACAGGATTTCAATAGTCAATCAATATTTGTCACAAATGCATTTATTCCCAGGTTATTGGCAGAGGGGCGTTTGGAGAAGTCAGGCTTGTACAGAAAAAGGACACTGGTCACGTGTACGCGATGAAAATTCTCAGAAAAGCGGACATGTTGGAAAAAGAGCAGGTGAGTGATACATGTACCTATGCTTGCGAACTGTAACGTCATCTTAACCTTTAAACATCATTTGTTTAATTTTTGATGAAACTAATAAAAACTTACTATCAAAATCTAAAACCACTTTTTATCAATAGTAAAGTATTCCGAGGAATTTTGTTGTTCCATTGTATATCATATCAGTTCAACGTAGTGTAACGGAACTCTGGGGTCAGGAAAGAGGACGCGAAAAAGTGTGCCATCACTTTATAACAATGTATTCATTCTTCTCGAAGGGAATAATTCATGTATCGTTTGGATTTGTTAAAATTCCTTTGTGTTCTATTCATCGAATGAGAATTACTAAGAATAATGCCGCAGAGTTTGTTAAATTCATGTGTTCCACTTTCATCATTAAGCCAAATGTTCTCTTGTTGAGAATGAGCGTTATTTCAAATCAGTCGAATTTCTAAAACAAATCAAGATTATTGGTTTGGCAAATTTCAATGCCTATTAAATTTTATCGCAGTTGTTAATTCTTCCAGGTTGCTCACGTGCGCGCCGAACGCGACATCTTAGTGGAGGCCGATCACCAGTGGGTGGTGAAAATGTACTACAGTTTCCAGGACCCCATGAACCTGTACCTCATCATGGAGTTCCTGCCCGGCGGCGACATGATGACGCTGCTGATGAAGAAGGACACGTTGAGCGAGGAGTGCGCCCAGTTCTACGTGGCTGAGACCGCGCTCGCTATAGATAGTATACATAAACTTGGATTTATACACAGGTTTGCGCGTTTTCTTTTATGTCTGTTTTTCCAATAAATAAATGAATGGTTCCAGGTTTTGATGTTGTTCATAGCACACTTGAGTGCGGATGAACATGCCCTTTTCTCTCCGCCTGGCTATTTCTATGTTTAGGTTTATATAAAGATTTTATACAGACACAGATTTAGAAATCCGTTTAGAGCAGTAGCGTCTGCACTGCAGTATTCGGTCTTTTATTTTCTATAGGGTATTTAGCAACAGTGCTTTCGTTTGAATTCTAATTGTGTATAGATAAGGATTATTTCAGAGTTTTGCTTCAAATCTTTTCAGCTAATTATGTTTTTATGGTTTTTATACATTTGTTACAAAATAGTTGGTCAACTCTATATTGACTTTCATTTTAAACCATATACCGACATGAAAATAAGCTGTCGTATTGTTGTGTAATAAATTATTCATGGTACCGTGAATACACTCACGTTATTAGATATACATACATGTGATATAATCATAACAATGACTATAATATGTGACAGTCTCGTCTAAGAATATCGTATTCTAATGGATTCGACCTTGCCTACTATGTCTTGCTATCAGACGGAAATAATTTTATTTGATTGAAATGATTTGCAGTGATAGCTTGATTCTCTTTTATTCGAATGTGATAAAAGTGGCGAGTAGGTTGTTGGGCATACTATAGCATGTAAATGATTGGTTGCTGTATGTCGCTATAAATAGAGCCTGATGCTCTGTGAGTGAGATAAAGGTGGTAGAATCTTTTGTGGTGCGATTCCGGCGGCCTCATCGTCATATCCATTTCTGCCTAATAGCAACAGTGTTAAGGGCTGTTGTTTTCTTGTTCGAAAGGTGTGGTAAGGGAGACTTACTTATCCTAGGCGTTCTAACTTAGTCCTTAGATCTCAAGTAGGATTCCAATTTTATATGGGGTCTATCACAGATATCCAGGGGCGGCAGTGGCCACTAACCATCAGGGAGACTGCACGCTCGTTTTCTACTTCCATGCAATAAAAAAAAGTAAAAAACTATAATATACCTTTAGTTCTCCTACGATGTTGTCATTCTGTAGTATCAGGTAGAACTTTAGCGAGTATGTCTGGGCTGAATAGAGGGACATCTGAGTAAAGGTTCACATAAATTACTTCTCACAGATAGAAAATATAACACGGAGTTTACCGTATTATTGTTAAAAACCTGAAGTTATAAGTCCAATAGCACAGTAACACACAATATCTATGAAACTTAACACCAACATTATCTAACGTAACACAAGGGTGTTACCATTAAATTAAGCCTTTGTAACATTTTAAAATAAGTAAATAAAAAACAATATTATTTTTTCAGGGACATAAAGCCCGACAACCTTCTCCTGGATGCGCGCGGCCACATCAAGCTCAGCGACTTCGGTCTGTGCACGGGCCTCAAGAAGAGCCACCGCACAGACTTCTACCGCGACTTGTCGCGCGCCACCCCTTCTGACTTCAGTGAGTACTGTATGGATCGTCCGATTTTGGTTTTCTTTTTATTTTAACTATTTAACCGTTTTTTGTTCCTTCATCAATGGGAATGGTCAGGTATGCTCTGGGAATGCGTACTAATCGTGTCATTCATTCATTTCATGTCATTCGCCAACATATAACTTTTTAAATAATAACATAAATATTTTCAACTTAAACAACACTTCTTCAACATAAGTTACGTTGATGTGCTGCCCTATCACCAGCCTGAACATATCATTCGTTAATTTGAGTTGTTTTGATTTGAATTTTCCCTCATTACCACCGTGCCTACCGATGCCAGTGAAATATAAAACATTTCACAAGAAGTCACTCTTGTCTCAGTCTCGACTTCCTCGTCCGCGATGGACTCGAAGCGGCGCGCGGAGTCGTGGAAGCGGAACCGGCGGGCGCTGGCGTACTCCACGGTGGGCACGCCCGACTACATCGCGCCCGAAGTGTTCCTGCAGACCGGCTACGGGCCGCAGGCCGACTGGTGGAGCTTGGGCGTCATCATGTAAGTTATTGCATACTTCTAATCACTACTTTATGACCTATCTAACGTGGAGGATTGTTCAATGTGTCGCCACTTTACAAGGCGTTGTATTTTTCATACAAAAATTATAGAATAGCTCAATAATCAACTCTACAATCCTATTAATACCAAGGTATTTGACACCTATTATGTATAAATGTTAGTCTGTCAGTTTAACCTGCGTGAGGTTTTTAATCTTATTCTGACCAAAAAACTTAGAGTCTTAATTGGTATTTATGTATGTATGTATCAGTTTAACAATTTTATCAAAAGTATGATTCAATGAGGCATAATCTATATACCTCTGATTAGCATAATAAACTTCAACTTTTGTGTAACTTAATATGTGTTGATTGAATCAGTTTTTGCATTTTAAAATCAAACAATGTACTCTGCTATACTTAGATGGGCTAAGTTCATCATAATAGCGTATCTATTTGTGCCATAAATTAAAGGAGCAGTGGTGACCCTACGTTGCCAGCCAAGTGCTGATTGCTAGATTTTACTCTCCTTGTGGAACAGTTTGAAGGTGACGGTGGTGTCTTTGTGGTTCGACTCTGACACCACCACACTTATTCTTATCTAATAACAGCAGTGTTTAGCGTTGCTATTTTCTGGTTTGAAGGGTGTGATAAGGGAGACATACTTATCGTAAGCGTTACAACTTAAGTCATCAGGGGTAGCAAATTATGTGTGGTCGATCTCAAATAGGACTCATATGTCCATGGCAATTACCATTGACCATCACATAAAAAATAGTATTCGCGTAGTGACCAGAATTCCACCCTAATCATTATAGAGATTTTTATTTATAACATTCTCATTAGTGACTACCAAATAGGCTTAAAAATTAAAAAAATAAGATTGGTATCAAACAATCTTAACTTATCAAAACATAAGAGAAAAATTATCTTAACCAGTTTGTATTAGCCTATTTATATATGGATCATTAAAAAATGTTAGGCATATAATCTCCATTTAAATTTTCTCCATTATTTAGTTCACCGTGGGAACAGTTGTTTATTTATAACACAGGCCACTTCAAAATTTAAGAGAGAAAGAGAGAGATTGACTATTTTAACGCCTGAGAAAAAAAAGAAACAAGCGTAAGAACATAATAAATAATAATCGGCCAAGTGCGAGTCGAAATTGAACATGAGGGTTACGTACCACGTTTACAACTTGTTATTTTAAGATTAGTTATCATATTAGTTCTAAAAATACATAGTTAATACCTTATACACTGTAAAAAATATCAAGTGTGTATTTTACAGTTTAAGGTATATAATCCTGTCCTTTTAGCATTCGGGGACTGAACTTTTTAAGGTTCAGTTCATAAGTATGTATAAATATGGGAAGAATGCGTAAATATACCCAATATAAACTCAGGTTACAAATGCCATTATACGTTATACAGCTGAGCGTGCTCTGTTAGTTTTGAATAATTTGCGTAATCATAAGCTTTGCTTATTTTGATGTTTGTTTGTGTTTATGTTGCTGTAGCTCTTGAAAATTTATCATGTGGCTCTTGCAAATGTATGCTATATTTTTCATAAAATTATTCCATTGATAGATTCATTATTACCCACGACTATGACCTTAGATACAGGAAGGGTTCGACATAAGTATATGAGATATGAAGTTATAATGTTATAGAATATAACTTCATATCTTTTAAGTATGTGAAATTTCATATTGTGAGCTGGGCCAACCAAATGGCCAACATTCGTTCGCTACCACGCTGCTTTCGTTTCAAATGCCATGCGTAGCGCTGTGCATCATATTTGCGCAATATTTTCGTACCGTTATTGACGGGGATTTTCAAAATGTACGTTGTTTTAGCGAATGGCAACCCAACTCTCTTAAATTTACTCATATCATTAAGCTAGTACACATTTTAATGTAATTAATATCTAGTAGTAAACTCGTGCTAAGTGTCTCGTAATATATTAAGTGATCATTCGTTCGGACGTAAATTCGCGTTTTATAACTCTTTCTACATTATGTACGTCAAGTATATTATTATAAGTAGTCACTATAAACCCATAGACTATAATGAACAAATACGAATAGACAGATATGATTACTTGAGATGACTGGCATGACTTGATGCTCCTGGAGACGAATTTGAATAGTCCTCAGTAATTACGTTCTGTTTTGTTATGCGTCGTCTAATTTTGACTTATAATTACCAATCGATCCAATTTTTGCCTACTAAGAGCGAAATTTGCATTTTGATATACGAGTAGATCAAAAATTAGATAGATTTGTTATTAATTACGGGTGTAAGTTGTGACGTTTTGAGTGCGACGCCACGTTCGCTTTCTGTTTCAATATATTGTAAAAATTCAGTCATGTCAGTAATTTGCTTTGTGTAGTGGTAGTGCATACATGCATACTTCATTACTGTAAACAGAGTATTTTAAAACTTATTTCTCATATTCATTATAAGTATCGCGCTTGCTTGTGTAGCAAAATGGACTTATTACTGGTAACATTTCTTATTTCTCTGATAGCTGTGCGCCAGTTTGTCTGACGCATACTTTATTCTGTTTGTTTCTGTGGCATTGATTATTTTGTGGAGAAGGCATTCGTTATAATTTATAACTTCTATAATGTCTCTGCAATCCACTAAGGTATTAGCTATCTAAGCGACAATACTAATTAATTGTTATATACGTGTTAGAAAAAATAGATTGTATGGTTTGGTTCTAAATAGTGTTGCACATTCAAATAACCTTATATGTATTAGGGCATTTATAAATTCAAATGTCGTATGTCTTATAATGAAATTGTTATTCCGAATATTTTTTTTATATTATGGGGTAGCAAACGAGCATGCAGTCCACCTGGATGGTAAGTGACAACTGCCGCCCATGGTCATTTGTAATCCACCCCAGATAAGACTAAAATCCTACCAGAAGTCGACTGCAAATGCGGTGCTTCCCTTGAGTACTAATTTGGAATGCCTCGGCTATGTATGCCACCCTTGCTATATCCTTCAAACCAGAAGACAGCAGTTTAACTCTGTTGTTATTAGGCAGAACTAGGTGAAGCCGCTCGAATCGAACCCCAGAGGGTTCTACCATGTTCCAACTGTTGAGCAAATTGTCAAGCACGTAATATTTGTTCAGTTAACTCTCCGCCCTTTCGAGGTGGAATTAGTAATTCATCAAGGATATATAAAGATGGATATATAATTGCTGTTGGCTAGTTACAACGCATACGAAGTCTTATTAAACGCTATGCCAGTTGCTTCTTTGATAATGTTTTGTTAGATGATTGATTGCCGAGGAATCTATTAAGGAAGTGAAACTGCGTTATTCACATCCAAAAGCAAAATATGTGCGAATTACTCCATTGATACTCGAATTGTGCCTAAACGGCGAATCATTTTTTTGCATACGTGATACGCGTAAAGCAAAATAATAAATGCTAATTAATGTTATTTTATTCTTTCATATAATTATGAAAGAATTAAACTTACCTTGCAACGGGTAACGTTGTACAAGGACCTTTGGATTTAATTGTAACGGTGGCGACAACATTTCAATTGCAATGTCGGATAATAAAATTGACTGATAATATTTTAATTGAATTATCGTGTCCTACATGTATTAAACAATAGCATAAACAACACAACAACATTAGCAGTATCATCACAATGATAAAATACCTAAGGGTTACAATGGCATTTTCTGTCATTCTACCCGGGTATGATAGGCATGTACAATATGCTATTTAGATATACAAAATTTTAGTTAATTATCATTATTTGTCTAGTTTACTTAGTTTCGAACTGATTCCATTACAACTTATTCAAGCGTTTGTTCAACTTATTTTTTAATAAATTCGTTTATTGAAGAGAAATCCAAAAGAGAGTAATATTTTATGACCGTATATTTACGTCAGTTAATATCTGTAACATGGGAGTGAGTCAGGTGCATCTATAAACAATTTATTGATTCGTGACGCTTGATGATAAGTGGTTTCCGTCGTCTATACACATTAAAATAGTAGAGAATTTGTAATATATCAGTTTTATGTGTTTTGTGTTTTTTCAACGCTCAGTGCAATAATTCTTTTAATTCATTCGTTATATTGTACAGTATTTAATTTTATTCTTTAAATTTGCATTCTGCGCGGTGCCTTGATCCTTTTATGCTGTTTTGCTACCGTAGCGTATTCTAATTTATCTCTGATGTAAAATACCTGATCTGAGCCTCAAGGGAGTGAATGTTGACACTCCTTAGAATGTCCACTCTTATACAATCATGAAATGCGGTCTCCATCTCATTAAGTTGCTATTACACAGCAAGGTGTAATGTTACACTTTGTAATGTATAGACGTGACAATCGTCGAATGGGAAGTCAATAACAGGTTTGCGGTCTACCTTATGTTAAGTGGGCATTACATTATGGATATTGGTCATCGGATTCAAATAGGACGGCGTAGTCCGTTGTACCCGAAGTTGCTCACAGATGCGTTTGATACGTCTAAGGACTAAGTTCTTTTATATAGCAGAAATATAATTATAATAAAAAAAAATCTATTGTATAATAATAAATACCGTCCGTAGCAGCGGTCTAAATTCGACTTTTATAAAATCCAAATGCAACCTAAACTTGAAATTCACTGAGGTTGTGTTTGACATTCAGTAACACTATAGGCAAATAATATTAAAGATAAACAATATTCATCTATTTTCAATTTGACCACATTCTTCAAACAAACAAAGTGTATATATGCGCGTGTGTGTGTGTCAAATGCATGGTAGTGTGCGTAAGGGTTATTTTATTAATTAGCATTCTACACTCCTTCTCTATATAAACTATAAGTGTGCAAAATTTCATACTCCTTCGTATGCGCAATATTCGTAAAAAGGAATTTAAAGTTTTTGCTTCATGTATAAATGTATAGAAGGAACTGTGAAGGGTTTTAACTTAACGATCTGATGTTAAGTATTTACACAGACCAGGACATAATAATGATTATTTTTTATAATATGTTGGATGCAAACATGTATGCAGACGACTTGTTGGTAAGTGGCCATTGCTGCCCACGGGGCACCTGTAATTAAGCATAGGATTAAATTCCTGCTTGAGGTCGACGACAGATATGTTGTTACTCCTGAAAACTAAGTAAGAACATTGTATCTACCTTCAAACCAGAACGAAGTAATACTGCAGCTCTAAGACAAATATGGAACACTCATTGTCAACAGTGAATCCGGTTCTAGTGATAAAGTTACACAAAACTGTAGTTTCAACCAAATATGAAGTATAGTAGAACTAAAATTGACACGCAAACCTCCGTGTAACAATGTCACTGCAGCTGACGGACATAAAGTAGGCCGTACACTATATGTTAGTATATCGCATATATCACCTACCTACCTGCCCATACCTATGTTATTATTACTATCACATGCATTAATTACCATAGCCTTCAGACATGAACGCAGGTATAAATGCTTTTACTCAAATACACATTTTGGAAGGTGGAACGTTTATGATTCCACCGAGGAGGTAGCAATTCTTGTGTTTTGGTGGAAGTTCTTTAGAAGTGGCAACCCCTGGTCAGGCAGAAACCTTGTCGTATACAGAGTTGGTTAATGATTTCTACAGTCAACAGTAACCATTTACCATGAGGTAGCTGTAAGCTACTTCAATCTTTTAAGAATACGTATGACGTTTCCATTTGCAGGTACGAGATGCTGATAGGATATCCACCGTTCTGCTCGGAGTCGCCCCAGGAGACGTATAGGAAAGTGATGTCATGGCGAGAGTCGCTGACGTTCCCCCCGGAAATCCCCATCAGCGAGGAGGCGCGGGAGACCATCCTGCGCTTCTGCTCCGAGCCCGATCGCAGGCACGTTATTACTGTTGATTTGTACATGACATTGCAAAATATTTATTGTTGTATGTATTCTATTTTATTGACGTCATGAGCTTATGAAGTTGACTCGATTGTCTCGTTACTAAGTGTTTAGACAAATAATTGTTACTGTAACTGTAACTTTGAACACATTGTAGCATTTTGGACTGAAACGGTATGTTTTTTTAGTATAAAATATTTTATAGGGACTAAAATTCATTTTTGAGCAGTCTATGGTACATTTTTATTAGTGTTTGGGGATTGTTGTAGGTTGTTATAGCAATAGCCGTGCTACTACAGTAAAATATCTTCAGCTAGGGTAAGACCGCCCATGCACTTAATGCTGAGTCGTAATGTTTTATGTATCTTCATTTTCCTTGGACAGTGGATTTTCATTGATCGTATGTAATTTGTTACCTATTTCTAAAATTTGCTGACTGTCATTATTTCAGACTGGGCTCACAACGAGGCATCGAAGACGTGAAATCTGTTAGTTTCTTCCGCGGCGTGGACTGGAACCATGTGCGCGAGCGCCCCGCCGCCATCTCTGTGGACGTGCGCTCCATCGACGACACATCCAACTTCGACGACTTCCCCGACGTCAAGTTAGAGATCCGTGAGTGTCATTATGAATTTCACCTCAGACCTACATTAGCAGGGAGGTGATGGTTAGCATTAGATAAAACCAACAATAAAATACTGATAGAACGTTAATATGAAAATAGAAACAGAAATGTTTTAACTGCGGTTTTCTTTTTTATCTAGCTGTTTTTAAGCTTGATTCGTTGTTGTTGTTCTCCTTGGGCAAATAGTGATTTAAATTATCGAAGTGAACAGTTTGCTTAATCATATACGTGTAATCGGAATCTGGTCTTACTACTTTAATACAGCTGTAAATCTTATGTGGGATGCTATTATCATTGCCAATTTCCATTACTGTTCCAGAGTCAGCGCCAATAAACCAGGACGGTGAGGTGGCGTACAAGGATTGGGTGTTCATAAATTACACTTTCAAGCGCTTCGAGGGCCTCACGCAGCGAGGCACGCCGACGAAGAAATGAGGAAGGACACGCAGGTCACTCAGCAAGCCGTGCACACCGGTGTAGGGCTTGCAGTCCGCGACGCGAGTGTCTACTCCCCTCCCAACTCATGTCGTCGACTGCAAGCGTATGACAAAGAACAGAGACTTTATGTAAATGTCACGAAACATCCTCCCTCCCGACACTTGCCGAAGCCGACGATAGTCGACAGTAGCCGAGTTTTGCCGATCGTTATTTTCTTTGCGGTTGTTAATGTGTACGATTTTTATAGTAATGGCCCGTGTCCGTGTTCAATTCTCCATATGATAGCCACGAACGTGCTAAAGTCAACGCAAACGTAGCACAGTGCGGAAAGAAATCAGTAAAGCTGTTTTTTGATGAAAATCTGAGCGTATTCTGAAGATTGTAGAGACGTTAGGCCACTGCCGTAAGTACTACGTATAGAGATTTTATTGTATGCCATGTCTAAGGTTGCCGACATGTAATTTAAGCGTGCAATGTAAATACCAGACTAGGTGGTGCGGGGTGAGGCGCGACCGGTGTATGCCGTGACTGGTTTGCCAGTCGACCTGCATGTTATTTATTTCTGGAAATAAGTGGACAAACCGCGCTGGCCACGATCTCAATAAAATGCGAAAAGACATTCGCGTAGAAAAGTTCTTTAGATATAAAAATAATGGTTTTACTAAAAACATTGAAAAGTTATTTTATTAAGTATATTTTAAATAATTACAACTACATAATTACTAAGCTGATTAATTGCTTTAGTGAATCTATGCAATTTAATTGATTATTACATAACCCTCTAACTGTCTACTGTCCACTGTATTACTTTCTATTTGACATATACTCAAATGGCAATATGTGTATTACTAAATCGATTTTCAATTTTATTTCTTTTGTAATATAATTACTCATAAAATTATTCTTTTAAAAAAATAAATACATCTCGCTGCATTAAATCTCGTTAACTATCAGAATTCCATTATCAATAATAAATATTTGTAACACGTTATTTACGAAAACCTATTTGCTATTCAGCATCTACTGAGGTATTTTTACAATTAGACTTGTATAAAATATTTAAATAGAGTATAATTGCAGTACACAATTAAATAAGAAGCAATACTAATAAGTTTACTTGGTATCGAGGTCTACAGTTTAGGCGAATCGAAGCACGTTCTATTTCTACTAAAGTTTCAGACCTTTATTCACTTTTTGGTTATCAAGGCAACCTGTCAAATATCACATATAAACGTCAAATAGAAACAAATAGTTAACTTCGTGCTATAACGCTAAAATGGTATAACGATTAAAATATTTATATATATAAATATTTATATATATAAAAATCTCGCGCTGAAATTACGTGCCGGGAACTATAAAAGTCAATGTCTGAAATAATTATGTAATATTTGTTTATTGCGCATTATGACAAATTGATTATAATCATAGATTGAAATGTAAGAATTCGTCATTGTGAAACGTTTTGTTGTATTATTTGTGTCGGCTAAAGGTCACAATATAGATTTCATTTTTCATAATTG
>DWRA01003545.1:0-11933 GCA_018250295.1 Spathilepia clonius | reverse complement strand
GCCCGGTGTCCCGTGACGGCTCATTTTAATTTTTTTTTAAGGTATGATATTAAAAAAAATGTAATAGAAGCATAAAAAATGTGTTTGTGTTTTTATTCTAGAAGTAGCTAACGAGCTTGCAATTTAATGATAAGTAACAACCACCGCTCACGAATATCTATAATAATCTAGTAGGATTAGAATTTAGCTGTAGGCAACCGTAGATATGTTGTGCTATACCTGAGAGCTACATTGGAGAAAAACGTGTTGGTATGTGTCCTTTACCATACCCTTCCAAACAGAACGCAGGAGCGATTAACACTATTATTATTAGACAGAACTTTGTGTGTACTGTAAAATATATTTTTCATGTAAAAATTTAGCAAAACTAAAAAACAAATCGTACATCAGGATTAAGCTAATCGAGCGCTAAATTCCACGTATCATCTGCGCGGCTTTTATGACAGAATTGCAAATTTAAGCCCTTTGTAAGCGTTTTGCATTTGGGAACACAAATTCGCTTTTACGGTCATTTGCATGCTGTGTCACAGTTGCGGCGCCTTCCGGACTGTGCGCCTAAACTGTGCAAACTGTGCAAAGTGCGCAAACTGTGCACATTGCACCCGTTTTAATATTACATGCAAACACAATCGTTATGGCTCGCCGGATGCCGCTAGCTATTTGCATCACGATTACTTCGCTTGTTTTCGTTTGTATTATACCATAAGATTACATGTAGATGCAGGGAGTTTGATATCTTATATGTCTTCTTAAGTGTCTTGATTCTCTTATTACTGTCCCTCTGGGCTGTAACAGGCTGTAGCCCAACGGGTTAGTCAATCGCAAAGTGGTAGACATACACCTTGACGAAGTTGTATTTTTAAAGAACTTTCAGGTGTATAGATTTCATCACGTCGTAATCCTACACTTTTATATCAAGTGATAATAAATTTCTTATACGCACATAACTTCGAAAAGTTCTCAAAGGTGTGTGAAGTCTATTGAATCGCACATGACCTGTGCGGTGAACTTTGGTCGGACTCCTCTCACTCCGAAACGAGATCCGTGCAAAGCAGTAGGATGATAAACCCAACTACTTACAATTATGATAGTGTACTAAACAAACAGCTCTAGATATATAGCGATTTAGCATTAGCCTTTTATCGTGGCATGTTAAAGTCCCTGCTTCTGTTATTCTTAATAGGTCTTGGTTCATAAACTCTTATTTAAAATGTATACATATATTTATTTACGGGAAACAAACACCCATCTTTACAAGTAAACACAAAGATTTTTACGTGGGGTACACATCTTTAGAAGTTAAATCTTGGGTTTGTCTCCTGAAGAAAAACAGGATAATTTGTAGGACAGTGATAAATTAATGACTAAATAAGCGCCGATAATGATCTGAAGAAAACTGCCACGGACAGAACAGCCCGAATCTTGTATAACAAATGAATTGGGCGTAAAAAATATTTGGGTACATTTAAATTATCTCCATTTTAAATCGTGACAGATCAACTTTTCCCTTTTTCTTTCAAATTATGATCATTAACTCGTGCAGACTTTCCCTGGCTATTCGCATTTTGAGTGGAATTGTTCCTATACTGTGATTCCCAGACACAATTAGCGAATGTCAGACCAATGTTAATATATATTTTTTATTTGATGGAGTAGCAAACGAGCAACCAGTCTACCTGATGGTAAGTGGCAATTGCCGCCCATGAACACCTGTGATTCATCCCAGATAAGACCAGAATCCCAATTGAAGTCGACCACAAGTAGGTAAGAAAGTCTTATCTGGGCTGGATTAGAAATGTTCATAGGCGGAAGTTGCCACTTACCATCAGGAGGACTGCAAGCTCGTTTGCTACTCCGTCAAGTATAAAAAAAGGTAAAATATATAAAAAACATGTATAAAACATACGTATATGTATGTTTTATACATGTTTTTTATATATTTAGATATAGATTTAGTTTAAGTATAATATGATAAAGTTATTCAGACCACTCCATTCCATAGAAACCTTGAAGTATGAAAGTAAAAGGTAGATTTAAATGCGAGCTCCTTTTTATCTCTTTCCTCCATTTACCATTTTTGAATTCGCACTCCTTTATAAACACACAACTGAGCTAATTTCCTTACAAATACAGCATAAATTATTAAACTTATGATTTTAGGCTGAGATTATCGCAGATTTGATACATTTTGTGTTATTAAACTTTTAAAATGTATTAATATGTTTATGTTATTTTAAAGTGCATTATTACAAAATGTATTATTAAATATATCATTTTAGGCTAATATTATCCCGGAATTGATACATTTTGGTAACTGGATCGATATATCGGCACCCGTTACATACCAAAATGTATTATTAAACTTTTAAAGAGATATGCAAGCTTGCCACTATTGAATAATACCAATGAGTATTAATACAAAACCGTAATACGGATTAAGCCTATAATAATTTAATCTCGTTATCTCGTTAAAACGATGGATAAAACATTGCAAATCGTCCGCCCGAAGACCAAAAGATTTACAGTTAATAATTTTCATGCTGATATATGTATCATGCAATTTAAAATTTTATTTAAAATGCGAACCGTACGCAAATTCCAATTAAAGATTATAATTGCAAGCTACGTACCTCCGCTCATCATAAAAGCTATAAGAATATAATAACCATTTTAACGTTTGTGGCAACAACTTTATTATTAAACCGTACGTTGTTGTAATGTGACTATAGCAAACGTTTTAAATAAAAATATTTTTTTATTTTTTAATAAATATATTTCTGATATGATAGGTACTTCTAAATAATAATAATAATAATTTATTTAAAGTAACTAGACTAACACTAACACACTAGACTAACACACTCATTCTTTACAAAACTTACACTTTATAAAAATTCATGTGTACTGAAATACACCTACGTTTACTTTTGCAATCTAATCTTCTATTAATGTTCAGGACGCTATTGGAACTTTCCATGACACGTTGCATCAGGAAGCTGATTTTTTTTCCTACAAATGTAACTGTTACAAATTGTATATATTGAAATATTTTAACAATGTTTCAAGATCGAACATTAATACAATCATTCTTGTTTTTACTTGCCATATTACACACACACTTACACTAATAGTAGGTATATAAATTATTTTATAATAGATCTAATTTATATATTCGACTATTCACTCTAAGACTTCCTAAAAAAATATTTACTCAATTTTTTTATTGTTGCTTGTTATAAGATTACTCTTTGGGTATACGCTATGAAATAGATTTTTATTATATTTCACCCCAACTAGAGGTAAATATAACTAGAAGCAAATACCTATAAGTTTTCAGTATGAAAGGAAAAGAATCTAAAGCACGAATGCTTGGAAATGTTGAAGATTTCTTATGAGTTCGAAACTCAGAGACCTCACAAGTTAAGTTAGCTGAGTTTAGTTTATTTCCAAGTAAAATACGTGCCCGCTTCAAATTAACGAGGTCAAACTTATACTCACCTACCTAGGTTTCCTATTGTTAATATGATTAAACCTTGTGAAAGGTGAAAGATATGCATATATGCATGCATACATTTATATTTCAAGTCATGCTGTCAACAATTCAAGTATTAAGAGCTTGCTTGATTATTTATTTTTGAATGAACTAATATTCGAAGCGCGACTTGTGTATGTGGTTACTGATCTGAAAGTTAAGGTTGTAGGACCTTTTATGGTTCGACTCTGGTGGCGCCACTGTCACACCTATTTCTGCTTAATAACAACATCATATGACATGAAGCTCTTCAAAAAAGGTGCAAAAAGCGCTCTCCTTTAAAGTTGCAAGCATTGGCGACTCGTTTGGTGTTGCAAATGTCCATAAGCGACGGTGACTGCCTTCCATCAGGTAATCCATCTACCTTTTTATTAAGTTAAAATGAAATAAAAAAGGAGAATGGGTGACCGCTAGAAATTGAGAATGAGGAAAACGCTACCAATGTCATGCGCATTTGCACGCTTTGGACTGCACATTAAGTTGTTTGTCCTGATGTTATTATTTGATAACGTTATAAATTGATCGGAGAACTCACATAATTTGGTCTTTGACCTGTATCTCCCTTCAATAATTTCTATAAACAATACTTCGGATTATTTCCCGTTTCAGAAACACGTGTATATAAAGTTCTTCTTGCCCTGCATGCCTTGCATGCTCGATATGAGTAGGTAAACTTTACGCTCCATTTTTAAGTCCTGCTTATTGCAAATGGACTAACAGACAGCATGTCCAAATTGCAGCTTGAACAAAGGAACAAAGGATATAACCATGAAAATACACGGAATGGTAAAAACAATACACTTCTTGGTTTAACGCCGTCGGGTAATAATATCCTTTGTAAAATTCCGTACACCGCTCTCTGGGAATTCTGTGGCGTGCATTTTCATAAAATAAAATATTTTTAAATATCACTCGTCCTTTGTTACGGAGCGCATTTAAATATGCAACGATCGTGATATTATTACGCCATTTTATAGATACTATTCAGGCTGTTTTTGCAAATTTGTATTTGTATTGAGGTTTAAATTATAAAAATTCGTTTGGCTATTTTAAAACTGGTATGTAGTTAATTAACTTAAGATAACGAATTTTCTTAATTTAAAATAATTTTATTTTTATTTTGTAATATGGATTATTGAGTTATTTCAGATTGTGTCTGAAAATCGATCATAAAATTAAGCATACTGCGTTCTCCTTGTCAGATAGAGAGATAATTTCTATGAATTAATTATAAATCTTTTTTTAATGTTAATTATAAATCTTCTTTTATAAAAACTAACTTTTTAACTCTTTCTTAAATAACGTGTCCTGCAGTCATAAGCCCTAACTAGAATTTCCCTATAACGTGGGTGTTGCGAACACACACAAATACGAATAAACAAACACCCAGGCCCAGAATATAAATTTAAATTCATTATTTAAATATTTTTCTAGCCGAAGATCGAACCTAAAACCCAATGCGCATCTATCCAGGATGGAGACCGCTCCGCGACGCACATCGTCAAACTTAATGACAATCGAAACATTTATTGAATTTTAACAATGTAATACTTAACCCGAAATACAAAAGAGAAATTTAAACAGGTACGTAATAAGATCCCTCGGACCAAACACCGATATAATTGGGCACAGTGCGGTACAACTTCAATAAATGTATTCACAAAACCGTTTGCCGCATAAATTAGTATGCAGCGAAATTTTTTATGGAATATAAAGTGACTATTAGCAACTTACTTTTGGCATACGCCATCCGGTCCACATTCGAACGGGTCTGCATATTTATGTCTCCCATGGCAAACGGGAATGGGGGAAAATAATTTTCAGACAGTACATTGAAAACTATTTTTTGCACCGAACTATAGTATACTTCTGTGGAGAATAATATTTTTCATTTGAATTTTAGGTATTGATTATTGTTGCGAGAAACCTTTTTTATATGTTTTTATTTATCTATATTTCTGGCTGTTATATTTGTATAAAACTAGATTGTATTTAAAACATTGTTCGATTTGACTTTGTAAGTGAAAATAATAAAACGTTCATACGGTAACATATTTTTTTAATTTTATACTGTCAACAATTCCACCTAATAACAACAATTATCATAAACGTATTTACTATGTATGTATCTATGGTTGAAGGTGGTAGACCCTTTGTAAACGCCACACCTATTTCTGCCCAATAACAGCAATATTATGCGCTGCTGTCTTCTGTTTTGAGGGGTTTGGTAAGAGACATACTTATCCGAGTCATTCCAATGTAAACCTGGGGGGTAGCAACGCATAGTCAGGTAGGTCTCTAATTTTGTTACGGCTCGATTACAAATGTCCATGGACGGTGGTTGTAATTTACCACCTATTGGAGTACATGTTCGGTTGCTATTCATATCATTTGAAAAAAAATATTTTAAGGCTAAATAAAAGCATATTTGGGTTACAGCATAAGTACAACATAAATTTGATTAAAACAAAATACCGACGACCCGCGTGGCGGAGCGGTCACCATACCGGTCTGACACGCAGTGGGTTCCGAGTTCGATCCTTGGTCAGACAGATATGTGAATGATAAATTTAGATTTCTTTTCTGGGTCTGGATGTTGTGTATTCGTCTTTGTGTGTGTCCATGTCATCCACGATACAAGGAATCCTAGTACGGGGCTGTGAGTGTAGAAAGCGTTTTTACTTAAGTACGTATACGAAAAACTTAATAAATAAAATATATTTTTTTATAATCTGTGTGACAATTTGTGTTCCTCATTCGAATGTAGATACTCAAAATCGCAGCGTGCATCACACTAGTGCATTCGCTAAATCACGTTGGTCTAAGCATTCGTCAGCGTCAAGTTTCCGCTGACGCATGCAAATCAATGTCATGTTCGCAACGAAAGCGGGAAATCTTCAAATACAGTTAGCATTTCATACGAAATAACTGTCACCACAGTCTTAATGTTCACATTTACGCACGAAGAGTTAGAATTTCAAAATTTGTAGAATGCAAGTCACTCGTAAAAAAAATCGTATTGGTCTGAACATTTGTCTGCGTCAAGTTTTCAATGACGCATGCTTATCAATGTCTGGTTCGCTGAAAAAGTGAGATGTCTTCAAATCCATATGTATTTGCATACGAAATAACTGTAACCTAAACCAAAATGTTCGCCATTACTTTGTAGGCACACGGAATTTCGAAATTTGTAGCATGTAACTCAGTAGTAGTAAACGTAAGTAATATTGGTCTTAGAATTTGTCAGCGTCAAATTTTTACTGACACATGGAAATCAATGTCTTGATTGCTGTGAAAACGACAAGCTCATAAGACATTATATATTCATACTAAATAAACGTCTTTAGAATCATATTGTTAGTTCACATTTTAAATATGAAGGCCAAAATTTAACACTTAAAACTTTACAGCATGCAACTCAATAGCAGAGAACGTAAATCACATTGGTTTAAGCATTCGTCAGCGTCAACTTTTCACTGACGCGTGCAAATCAGTCATGTTCGTTTTAAAAGCGAGAAGCTTCAAAATCTTCGTTTGTTTTATATGAAAGTACTAATGAGACTATTATCTCTTGTAGTTTTATTATAGTTTCAACGAGTGATGTGAAATAAGGAGAAAAGGTAAAATAAACAATAAATAATTGGATTAAAATTTTACACTGATGTACGTTGTAACAAAAAATTCTGTATTTTATAAATATTTTTGTCGCTATCCATTCAACACATATTTTAAATGACTATAAAACTAAGATAAAATTTGATTAATTGCCACTATTCATACTGGATGCCACCTACGCCATCCACAAAAGTAACAAAAGACATATTGGTATTCTAGGCCTCTCATTAAACCATTACAAGATACTCTAGAACTCCAATGCCCGTCTTACATAACGCCATACAGTACAAACAAAACCGATAAAACAAATATGAACATTTGTAACAATTTCTAAAAGTTTTCATTCAGTATCAATAAACTCATTCACCCAAATATAACAAGGTTGCGGTTGACAATGGAAACAAACTTTTTTGGCAACGGATCAGAAAGTTCCCGGGCATTACCGATGCGAACATTTCATAAATGTTTATTTAGGAATTTCCAAGCGAATGTTTTACGAACTTATTAAAAGACAACTTGGAGAGACTCAAATAATGTTTATGTAATTTCATTGGGTTTATAAAATTTGCATGGACGTCATGATGAAACGTTTCGCGATACGTACCTCTTAAAAAGCTTTTATTTGCTTATACCTATATTGTTTGTGAGTGAAATTATAATTTTGTTGTATTACGAACGAAACTCTACGTAATAAAACTGAAACTGATTGAGTGATAGACAACACACTTTAACGAATGCATTCAGTAGCATTTTAATAATACGCTGTTTACCCGTACCCTTAACATGAGGTTTTTTCGTTAAGCGACTCGATCATCGTTAACGAGTTGGCCCATACTTCTCCTAGCAAAATCTTTAGTTCCGATACGTTCCGCAGAGTGGTGCTGCTATGAGAATGTATTCTCGTGAATGGACTACTGTCGTTGTTTCATGGACATCTGAAGTCTGATGGGCTTTACTTGAAACCAATCGCAAATATATTACCATTTCTGAGAAAACAATAACCTATAGAATTATTATTTAATATGAAGAACAAATTACTTATAATTTTTTCTTTGACACACGTAATTAAGATATTATTATGATTAAAAAAGGGTTTTATGTGTAATTGCCTTATTACTTTATAATTACATCAAGAATGGTTGCATGTTAGATTTTGCATGTTTTCCGTGTCGCACAGTGCCATGCATGCAAAATATTAAATCATACTAACACGGATTTGTTTTTATAAGCGTTCCACATTTTCACGTTTAAAAATCGTGGTAATGAAATAAGCAATTTATTATTTTATAAACAGCTTATATTATGAACATTTGAGTAGTTTCTTATATAATATTTTTACACACTAATAGCGTTTACCTTAATATAAAATTGATATTTTTTAAAAATAAATATTACTGTCATTCATATATTGAATGAGCTGCAACCGTTATCCTATAATTAACACTAGGAATTAAAGATTACACAAATAAAAACTATTACTTATAGGTGTAAGTTCACCTAATTTCATCCTCGTATCAATTGCGTTTAATGTATTTTTCCTCGTTAATTGCACAAATTTTCATACCTTTTCCAAGTGATTTGTAATCTATTTATTTTTCTTCTTTTTTGCATGTTTAACAAGTATCTGCACTGGCCTTTATAAAATACATATCATACAATTTACAGCTTATTGAAGCTTTATTACAAACCCGTATATAACAATCTCACTCTAACCTAATTGATAGTCGGTGTAGTACTTGTACCTATGTAGAATATAATTAATTTTATCCTCTTATGGTGTTGAGTGCGTAGGTGCCGAGATATAACGAGCCGACAAAGCTATATAGGCCGAATGACAACCGAGCGATAACGGTATGCCGCGGTGGTTTTAAAGTTGGTGGTTAAAATATAAATAAGCGTGCAAAGATGACAGTAAAAAAAATATATGTTTTAAATACTTTGCTCAATAGCTAATATATAACAAGTACAGAACGAGACTTCACGCCAAAACGTTTAGACGTATCTTTTTCCGACGTTTACTATTTTACTATTTATCTGAGGAAAATACTAAAATTCACTAATTGAATGGTGGTAAAAGCTCAAAATAGCGATGATCTTAGATCATTTCATACTTTTACCGATAAGAGTTGGTAAATTTATGATGTTATTGGTAACACTTAGGTTTGACTTTACTCCGAGTTCTTATTATAACACTTCTTCTAATAGGAACATAGTACAATTATAAATAATTTTATAATTGTACTATGTTCCTATTGGATATTCGACTAATATATTGAATTGAATTTATTTTTCAAATATTTGTTAGTAACCCTACAGCAAAAAAGGCTAATTTTTAACATCATTTCTAGATCTAAAATATTCTGAAATGTGTTTCCAATGATGATTAAAACCCCCTATTTGTTCGCGTATCGCTATCTCCAGTATTAGGGCCGCACCTTTACTTCGCTGCAGTAGAACGTCCCTGTTTATTAATGTGAAACATTATTCAAAGGCTGCCGCAGATGAAACTTGGTGCCCGAACATAAAACATTCTTGAATTATATTCATCCACCCTCGTTAAAAGATAGTTGAGTGGAAAACTTGACTTTCATGATCGCTGCCGTTGCTTCCGACTTGAAATTGTTTTCGCAATTCTTTTATGCTTAACATTTTAGTGTGCCAGTTACAGGGTACAAATATCTGCTCCTTATTTCAATGGAATTTCTGAACCTTAGTTGAAGTTGGTGGATTCTAAATTAGCTATTTGAAATCTATCTAAACTTAATAACATTTCAAATTCGAATAGTAATGAAATTGCCAAATTTATAGATAATGTCTTTTTAACAATGTTGGCAAATGCTTCGGAATATGAAGACGCTTCTTCTCTGTCTTAATGCAACATGAAAGTATTTAACTAATTAAATTAAAGTTGTAATGTAAATTAATTCAGTATAGTTGTAATATAAATTAGGCGTTTTTATTTGTTTCTGTATAATATTTATGTTATGAAAATAAAAAAATTGTGAGTAGATAAATCAGTAACATAAAGGTTAATTGAATTTGTGTTCATTTAAGACCATTACAATTCCACAAAATAAAGTGAGTTTTAAATTATAATAATGCGGTAAAACACATTTTCTTTGAGAGTTATTAGTTACTTATTCACTTCACTTCATTGCAATCGGCCTTACGTTCGAAATGAGTTAGTTTTTTAGGATTCCGTAGCCAAATGGCAAAAATCGGAACCCTTATAAATTCGTCATGTCTGTCCGTCCATCCGTATGTCACTGCTATTTTATTCGGAAACTATTAAGACTACAGAGTTGAAACTTGGTAGGTAAGTGTATTCTGTTAACCGCTTTCCGAGTTATGTACAAAAATAAAAAATATATTACATTTAGGAGGGCTCCCCATACATAGAACTGAAACTCAAAAAAAAATTTTTCATCTTACCTACACGTGTGTCTATAGAAAGGTCTTAAAAATGACATTGAGGTTTCTAAAACCATTTTTTCTCGAAGTAAATTTTTGATATATAAGCCCTTTCAAAGTGGTAAAATGTATGTCCCGCCCCTCTAACTTTTGAACTAAAAAAGTAAAAAATGTGGATAAAAAATATGTCGTAGATGTCAAGGAAAACTTTCAACGAAAATTGGTTTGAACAATGTACGGTTACAAGTTTTTAAGATATAGCACTTTTTCAAAAACCGAAGAACATGACTTTGTAATTCGTACAATATTATGAAAAACAAACTTATTTTGGTAGTCGGAAAACTGCTTCATTAATTATTTAATGATAAAGCTACAGAACCCTTCGCCTGCGAGTCCGACTTGCACTTGGCCGGTTTTTTATTTCATTGCAAACGGCCTCTCATTTGAATTCCATTTGGCATATTTATTCACAACGCGGCCAGTGGCACAGGCGTTAAGGAAAGTAAATTATTTTCCTTCTTTGGAAGAATTGACCCATTTAAAAAAAAATGGATAAATAAATGTGATCTATTATTCTACCTCTAAAAAGAGTTACTTTTTCGAACTTTATGACAGTATTCTAAAGGTAACCAATTACGTACGAATAGAAGAGTTTTTGAAAGTCACTCTTAGCACATAAGTAATTTTAAGAAAAATGGTGAATTCATGTTTGTATTTAAAGCCCCACATTAAGATTGTTATGCCATATGCAATGAAAACATATAAAAGTGAACACATAAACAGTCAGACTTATAAACTTATAAATCTAAATTCATCACAAAATTTACTGCGCGCTCCCCATTTTCCTAAAATTGGTTTTAAACGTATATAATAACATCTCGGTGACAATTATGCATATTTTGTTACATTTTTTTAACCCCAGTAAAACCACAGGGCATATCTAGTCCTCTATACTGTATCCCGTCAGTCACTATAACACCAAAATGAACTCCATATTTAAAGTGCGGTAATGTTTGTAGTCGTATACAGGATGTAACACTTTGCATGAAAGACCCGGACGAAGTCGGTCCCAAAACTTTCTCAGATTGGGATCTGTAATATGTTTGATTTATCCGACCCCATACTTAAATAACATCGCTCTATGCACTGTTCAATATAATCTGTTAATAGATAGAAATGTTTTTATGTTGAATTATTAGGCAGAAGAAGGTGTGGCATGTTCCCCTAGAGTCAAACTACAAAGTGTTATTTTTTATATGGAGTAGCAAACGAGCATGCATTCCACCTGATAGTAAGTGGCAACTGCCGCCCATGGACATTTGTAATCTACCCCAGATAAGACTAGAATCCCAACTGAAGTCGACCACAGATGCGT
>DWRA01003544.1:0-11936 GCA_018250295.1 Spathilepia clonius | reverse complement strand
ATGCGTTGCTACCCCTGAGGACTAAGTTGGAATGCCTCGGATAAGTATGTCTCCCTTACCACACCCTACAAACTAGAAGACAGCAGCGCTTAACACTGCTGTTATTAGGCAGAAATAGGAGTGGCGGTGATGCCGCCGAAGTCAAACCACAAGAGGTTCTACCACCTTCGCTAAGTTGAAACGCCACAGATATGTATGTCTCCCTTACAAAACTCTTACTCCGTAGCCGAAACTCAAATTTCCTTCGTTTACTAAAAATATCCCTAATCAGTTAATATTATTTCACAGGAGGTAGAAATATTCGTGGGTAAGAACGCTAAACCTTCGAAGGAGGCACCCATGGGAGACTGCACCATCCCGAATCAGGACGCTACTGAAAGCTGATTTGCTCCAAAACTAAAATCACATCAAAAATAACAAATGCACGGACGGGACGCTTAACACAGACCATGCATATGAAATAAAATTAAATGTATTCTTTGTGGCCTATCGAACACTTAAAATTGTCAGCATATGAAATAAAATTAAATGATTTTTTTGTGGCCTATCGGGACAGTTAAGAATTATCAGTAAGTGAAATAAATTAAATCTATTTTTGTGGCATATCGGGATACTTAAGAATTGTTAGCATATGAAATAAAATTAAATGATTTTTTTGTGGCCTATCAAACACTTAAAAATTGTCAGCATATGAAATAAATTAAATCTATTTTTGTGACCTATCTGACACTTACAAATTGACAGTTACAATGTTTTTTACAGTAATACAACGTATATTAATATTTATTGAAACTGATTCGCTTGGATGGAATTTAAAAGCGCAAAAAGACTCCATATATAGTCTGCCAAATATCACTTGGTCATCCATAAATATATTATTAACTATTATTATTATTATTATTCAACGTCATGAGATCTCCAGAAATCCTGCCAGAATAGACCTAATAATGTTTCTGACTAACTATGGTCCTATTTGAGGATGTGGTCTTTGATCAGATAGATTTAAGCCATTGTCCGGCAAGATGGTTAGACTGGTATGTCTTATACGGGGTGTTTAAAAACATCTGCTTAAACTATAATAACAATCTTCTCGTCTGCATACAGGTGTATAAATATTTAAATTTTCCTACAAAAGCATTATAGTTTAGTAAAGTGAGCAATCTTATTAATGTTAGCCAGTCTTGTTTTATATACATCCTGTATAAACATATTAATTAATTTGTAAGTGTGACCGTTATATTTGTCATGTTATATTTATTATCTGTGAAAAATTTCTATGTATGGTCTGTGTGACATGTTTACTGTAGATATTTGTCTCATTCTTGCATTAAAAAAATAATAATTTGGCGGTTTTTAAATGACACCGGGTAATTTATTCGTTTATTCACATAAAGAATTAATTTATGATTTGACTTAATCTCTTTTTATGAATAAATGAATTAGCTAAGTGGAATAATTCGTTTATTCATTTTGGAATTTTGGACGCATCAGTATTATACTCAAAAAAAACCATCAAATAATTTATTATAAAAATATTTTACGCTCTATGAGACAAAATAAATATAGTAAGCATGAGAAAAAATATTTCGACTTTAGTATTAAAAATATGCTTCGGAAAAAAACAAATTTACTAAGGACTTAAAAATTATTAATATCTACTTATTTATAACTCGGACTAAACTAGTATTCACGCGGATCTACACGCGTTCTATGCAAGATGATATGAATATTTGAATAATTAACGTAATGTAGAGTAGAAGACAGAATTCCTTGACATGACACAATATATTTAACCGTAGAAATGTAACCAAGATACTAGTTTGTGATGTATTGAGAATGAATAAATGAATTAAATTTGCAATGATTTCGTATATGAAGAAATAGTTTATTTTGCAATGTATTGAGAGATGAATAAACGAATAGAATTCTCAAGATTTTTCTGACGAGGAGAATAATTTATATTGTATTCCCTTCTAACTATATAAATGTAACCAAGATAATAGTTTGCAACATATTTAGAAACGAAATGAATTAAATTTTACAATATACTCGCAGATGAAAAAATGAATAAAATATCCATTTTCACCCCCTATTTTTATTTTAAATGGATATTATTGTCTTGTAACATTTTGGTACTACACTAATCTGAAAATTAAACTACCACAATGTTTAAAATATGATATGAAAATAGATCTATGTATGGATAGAGATTTCTGTTTATAGATTTTCACAGAGAAATCTTTACGATCCGATTAATTTATATGTATCTATTTTTTCTTCCAGTGTTTAATTGTATTTCACTTATTCAAGGCTGGCACCTATGATTTAAAATTTTAAAATATTGACAATGATACGATTTTAGCAAATATTTTTTTATTTTAATACATTATCATAATTTGACAGTATTTACAGAAAAACATTTTTAATATGATTTGCGCAATTGATTAAGTATTGTACATTATAAATAAATATTACAAATCAAAATCATTTGTGTTGTTTTTTATGTTGAAAAGTACGTTGTTTTCATTTTATTCACAATAATATAGAACACATGATATCAAAAAATGTACCTAAATTTTATTTCTGTATGTCTTGTTGCAGGGTTATCGCTATAATGAGCTTTATTTCAATGATTATAAGGTATTTAATGGTAAAACAAATTCTTATGTGTTTTGCCTAATCATTTTTGTTTTATTTTTTATGAAATCAAAGCATATTGATACCATAAACATGATATAAAATAATTATGACACTATTGCATTTTATGTAAATATAATTAGAATTATTAAAAATTGTATACATATGCATTTTTTCCCATTTCGTTTTGTAGTATTCTGCTTAGTCTAGACTCATGATTAGATTTTTTATTAATAGAAAAAATATTTTGTCAGTAAAATGCTGATTTACATAATTATGAAGTGACCATCTTAGTGCTCTGGAGTGGCAACGCATCTGTAATCGGCTTCAGATGTTTATACAGCAGTGATCACTTACTATCAGGTGGACTGCATGCTCGTTTGCCACTTCAATCTTATATATCGACACCTACATCGAACGAGGTGGTAACTAAAAATCCGAAAAAAAATAGTATAAACCAAAATTCTGTTTTGAATTACTTGTCCTTTGGAATCAACAATTTCGAATGTTGATTCCAAAGAATAAGTATTTCAAAACAGAATAACAGTTACCTTTACGAATTGCTGTCATAGAAACTATTAGTAATAGAGACACGTCGATAACTGTTGTGAAGCATTTTCACAAACTTTACAATGAGAAGTCAAATTGAGCGTAATCAGAGATGTTCGTTGCGGGTGTCGATATAAAAAGTTATATAACCCAAAAATATATACAATACTATGACCAAATACGCTACTTATAATAAAATAATACAACATAATATTAATAATAAATTATTAACTTGGTTTTAACATAATAATCATTTAATGTATTTGTAACTTTAAATATTTACTAATAATTTTGCTCAATTGTATTTTATTCTGTCCAGTGTTTGTTTCGGCTTTACGAAATTATTAAAAGTAATAATATTACCCTAGAAGTGAGGTGAATGTGACCATAATCGACCGTTTTGGATAAGTAAATTAATGAAATGTATAAATATATCAGTAAGTCGCCTATTTCAGTTAATTATGTACATTTTCACTTCAAACTCGAATGTTATTTTGAAATTGCTGCGTAGTGTTTTAAGTGGAGTTTTAAAATTGTTCGGATAATTGACAAGTTATAATCGGATATGTTACACGAGGCGTCGTATACAGGATCTGTCACCAGTGTCACAATCATAAGTGACAGGCAATACAGTCAGGTACAGTTAATTTGACTGCATTGCTCATTAAATGTTACACTGCTGTCCAGGAACCTGTATAACGCCTGCGTCTGAAGATAAGGAACAAACGATTCCTCTTAAATGATTTTAATATGGTTAAGTTGCTTCTCATATAAATATGTTAACAATTGCGATAACGACAATTGATAATCGTTTGTTTCCAATCATTGAGTCGTCTGTTGGTTTGGAGTGTATTGTGACGGAAATGATTATTATATCTCAGTTGGATAGCGTAAAAACACCATCGTGAGACTAACGCTACTACTGTATGTGACATTTAATAAATATTTTGAAGTTGTGTGATCGATTGAATAAAAACAGATGGTAAATTATATATCTTATTCGATAAAGATTGTTATCTAAATTGTCGGCTTCTTGTATTTCTTTTTCACTCGCACTTTGTAGAAAACGAGCGACACACGAATAGTAGTGCGTTTTAGAATTCAATCTTTATTGAAATAACATACATTGTATCATCTCTATTCTATAGATGAATTTCGGTTCTAGAATATGCCCCGGAGGAAGCCCGGCCGTAGATATAAAATTAAATTAAATTTTTGCCTTTCTGTTCACTGGAAAGTGCATCGGAACGGAACACAAAACGAAGGAAATATTGTTTAAAATGTTTAGTGAATAGTAAATAATTGTTAGATTTTAAATAGTTATATTGTATTGTAATGTTTATTGATATTTTGCGGCGGCGAATATATATAATGGGAGGTTGTTGTACCCGGTGTTGATAGCTCGTTACGTTTTTCTACAATGCGATGTTTGTACGCGTTTTTTATATATATACTATGTATGTCACGTTGTTTTGTCTGTGTACGTTTGTTTCGGTGTTTTTACTTTTTTCGATAATTGTGTAGACACTGATAATGACCAAGGACGGTTAATGTTGCAAGTATTAAATTAAAATGGGTAGGTTTTGTAAGTTATTTCAACATTTGAAAATGACCTAACATATTCGAACTGTTTTTATGTGTTTATTATTGAATTAAATTGTAGTTATGCGATAGCATTATCAAATAATTTAAGAAAATCTGCATATTATTTGACATTAGGTAGAAATTAGTATTAAATTTCTGCTCCGATTAAATTCTTGTTTTGTTAAAAAAATGCTATAACAATGATTGAACAAGAAAAAACTGTGTAAAGTAAGATGAGATGTTATTAAATTTTTTATGTTCATGTTTAGTCCCAGTGTCTCTATTTATTAGCGAAAATTGTGAGAAAGCGTTCGGAATCATATATGTTACAATTGAAACACTGCAGCCTATAAAATATACGATAATTATTAATATATTAAACAGTAGTTACGTAATTCGACACTTACATTGCCAATACTTATGTATTTTTACTTAAAATGCTGGACACATGGTATAGATATGCATATAAAGGGTAGTAACGACATATTGCATTTGTTAACTTTGGCGCCAAGTACGGTATTTTATTTATAATGACATTTACTTTTTAATTATTTTAATGGGCGTACATTAAAATACGAAGAAATATTTGTGATGGAAATTCAACATAATCGGTTTGGGTAACATTGAATTACATTCTAAATTTAAAATAATATTTTTACACTTTTTGTACGGACAGAACAATTTACGAAGTGTTTCTTTTTACACAACAAAATATGCAGATGATTATTTATTCAAAATTAGAATGCATTTGCAGTGTTGCCCAAATTGGAAGTGATTGTATTAAAAATGATAAAAAAATTAAATTCTCCTAAAGTTAAGCGAATTTACTAACTTAAGTCACAATATTTATTTTATACACTAAACCACGCAAATAGACGAATAATTAAGACATAATAATATTCTTATTGCAATGTTTTGTAAGTTCTGCAATTAAAAATTATGAATTTCTGAAATAACAAAGATTATAATATTAATCTTGATGACAATGAATTTATAACGAATAGAGTTTAATGTTTGTCTTTGTATTATATGAAAGTTATGCATTTTATTCCGAAATTTAAGCCTCTTATATCCTATACTAATCGTTGGAATATCACCTGTAAAATATAGAGTAATAAAAGTCATGACATTAATAAGTGATTTTATTTGTAACGAATCCCATCACCCAACTTTAGTAAAAGTGTATTTGTCAACTGTAGTAAAAGTGAGTGATTACGATTAACTACATTATACCTTTTTTTCTACTCTCTGTTCACTTGAAATTTTTAAATAAGCTATTTTCCGATGTGTAATTTCACATATTTTACTAAACATCCTCCTTATAAAAAGGTCGTGAATTAAAAGTACTGGCATGTGACTGAAATATAATAAGATACGTATTTCAGTAAAGATTTTAAACTTAAGTACATAAAACACAAACGCCATCTCCAGTTGTAAGGCGAACTTAACAGCTCATCGATTGGACATCTATCTATAAAAGTTAGCCTGCGTTAGCGATAGATGTCGCAATGAGTGTTCATATCATTCATTTGTATTATTATAATTCGTACACGTCCTACACGTGCAGTCTATGTTAAACTTTTATTCTTAATAGCCTGCTACGACTTTTATATTTCAATTAATAATTTTATTATTAAATATTTATCAAGTACTTTCACTTTAAGAAAATCGTAGTGATAATAGTACTTACTAATAAAAACTAATTGAAGTTAAAATATTGCATGTAGTTTTTTTTACTTGATTTATTTAACAAACACACCGCCTAATTTTAAGTGACATCTGCTTCTCTTTATTATCCGTAAACAATTTCATTAAAATCCGGAGTCCCATCGAAAATCGACTGTAGTACGGTGCCATTCCTGAGGAATGCGCTGAAGAGTGCATCTATCACCTCAACGCTCAAAAGAGTAGGCAGTCGGCCCATAATTATGGCATTTTCGTAGTAGAAATAGTAGCAGTTTTGAATTAAATTGCTAGTATATACTAAATATTTTTTAAATTGTGGTATGGTTCTGTTTCAATCTTTACAACGATCTCAGTCAGTCATCAGTCAGTCTCAGAACTCATAGATGCGAAATGTTACATGAAAATGTGTTGTATAGTATTGACAAAACTTCATATAATTGAGCGGTAAGTTTGAACATGATTTGCACTTGCTTTATTAAAGTTTTGATATAGAGAGATAATCCTGATGGTTTGTAAATGTGTTATACGATCTTGGTCCCCATTTTTTGTAAGTTGTCTGGGGAATAAAGTTACTTATATATTATTTTTATTTATATGCAATCTAAAAATACTGTTGTGGCACAATCTTTCTGGTGCAAGTTATGCAAATTATTTAGATATTTCGCAAAGGAAAGATCTCTCGTGTCGAATACCTGAACTCTTTTTTCGGGACTTCTCTACTGCCTATGAGTATAATTTTGTTTGGATTGCGTAGAATATTAAAACCATTATTGAAATTATGTAAAATAACTTCTGCGACAAGGAAATTAATAAGTAAATAAAAACGGGACAAATAGTTATAAGAATTTTTAACGATTCCATTAAATATGATCATTTAGGTACTTCTGACTGTTTGATTGAATTAGATGGCCGATTTTTTTTCCCTAATATGTAATACAAATTTTAAATCTCAACGTAATTTAATACTCGATTTAACAAAAAAAAAGCAGGATAGTTATTTTAAATTTGCAATGCAAGCTACGATTTTTTTTTAAAGAGAGCAGATAATAATTTAAATAATTTTAGTACATATTTAATGACGATAATGTAATTTCTTTTTTTAAGAACAAGCAACTAAAACTCATTTGGAAATAAAGTACAAAAATATATAACTTATGTAAAGTAATATTATCTTGTTAAAATACGATTTATTTTCTAATTCTATTTGTTACAGTGATAGTGCCTAATAAATTTTATTGATTTAAAAAAACTCTCCAAAACATTATATACATATTTTGTTATTATTAATGATTTTTACTTATATTTTATTAATCACTTGTTTTTACCTAATTAATGCAATAATATATAATTGGTACCCATTGGTAATTATTTTCTAAATAATTCCTTGTATTCGTTACGTAACATGAAACGTAATAAACTAAAGTGCAATTGTCTATGGAGTGATAGTAGTGACAAGCGATGTCCGACGTCATTTAGTAATTTTTAATAATAAGTATATCTTGTGTATTTTTATTTATTAACTCCTCACTTTCAAAAAATATTGTTCATTTTTTTATTTCCAATTAATTAGTATAAACGGTTGCCATGTAATGAATTCAATTAAAAGTAAAAAAACTGTCGGAACAGTTCCCGCGTGTTTCCTTCCCGCGCACGTCGTGCTAGGTGGAAGTTGGTCATGGTCGTCCGCCAAACGGAAAGCCGCCATGATGGCTTTCTGTAAAGTACGCTCAATATGTAAAGTTTCGATATTGTTTTTCATTAATTGTGACTGAGTGCGTGCAAAAATTAACCATGGGAACGAACTAGAGTGTACAAAGTGCAGTTTACGGTCCTTTAGGACCTCCTGGAGGAGCTATAAAGTGTTTTATAAGTGCATTTTTGTGTCGACGCTAGCGTGTTTTGTTCTGTCAACAAAATGTCGAAGCTCTCGTTTAGGGCGAGGGCCCTGGATGCGTCGAAACCAATGCCGATATATCTCGCCGAGGACCTTCCGGATTTACCGGATTACTCGGCGATTAACCGTGCAGTACCTCAAATGCCCTCTGGTATGGAAAAAGAGGAGGAAAGTGTAAGTATTTTGCGCATTTAGTCTGTTAAGTCATCACAACTACTGTGTGTCGGCCATTATGTTGTGTTTCATATTCTTACCGCTAGGGGCGGTAGAAATTATAGTAAAATTAATATTTCTGAAGATTCTTACATGATAAACCTACAGCGGATCGAGTTTGTCGACTAATTTTCGATAATTTACTTAAAAAATACTTGCCCCGGCTCGTATCTTACGTTTGATTTGTCAATAAGTTGTTGTCAAATATTGGCGCGTTTGTTGCACATGGTTTCTTACAGCCTGCGATGTTCCGTGGTTTGCTAAAACGGCGTTTTCTCGCTGTTTTCATGATAAAGAAGGTTGGTTTTCGAGGGTTTGAGTGGCAGATATGTGAAGAAGTTCCCAAAGTAGTGGCCACCGTCGCCGGTCGACCGATCATATGTTATTTGTTTACAAACAAACGCGTGAGCCGGTGTATGATATGATAATTTATAATTATAATTTGAGCTAGTAATTACATTTACTCCTTACGTCTTTTAGACACAACAATCTACGGATTATCTATTTTAATTACGACCAATATACTTTTGTTGGTTTTGCACAAAATTCAACTTTTAGAAGTTTTACATGATTTTTTTAAAATTCGAACTACATTTTGCTCACAGTATAAAAAAGTTTTTCTTTTTTTTCACATTGTACTTGCCCAGCAGCGATTTAAATATTTAGCCTAATCTGCTTTCTTATATTTTGACACACACATTTCTTATGTATGCAAATATAGACTTTTCATCTTTACGATTTATTTGCACTAATTCACAAATATCCTTCTCCATGTTTGTTAGTAGTGAATTTATTTTGCAGTTGCATTTCATGTTATATTTAATTTGCAAACTTTGATTACAAAGTTATACTATACTCAGTGATACCAAAATGTGTACTCATCTCTTCCTAACTATGCTTTGCGGTTAAATACATATAAAAATATATATTGTACTCTACATCCTACAAAGATTTGTCGCTCATTAATAATAAAATAATTATTAGAAATAATCCAGTAGAAATATGATTGATATAAACTGTTTTTTAAGTACTATGTAAACAACAGTCTTGTTTAGCATTTATTGACAGTAATGGGATATGAAACTGTCACGACTACTAGCTTAGGTATTCATGTAGATATCATTAACTGTCAATTGTTAATAAGAGCCACTGGAACCCTTGTGTCTATACGAGAGGTCTGGGACATTAAAGTAGTTTTAGATTAGCAGCAAATCTAATAACAGCTCAATTTAATTTTAATATTCTGATTTTTTTATAATTATTTCAATCTAAAAACTCATGTATGTAGGTATCTCATGAAGTTTTTTCTTAATACACAATACACGATAATTTGTTCTAATATGCACATAACTGAAAATTCAGAGCTGCATGCCTGGGGTTTGAACCTCAGACCCCTCGATTGAGAGGCTGTGATTCAACCACTAGGCTATCACAGCGTTTATATTATGTAGTTCCCTATATTTATCCCATCATTATACAAAAGGATACAGATTAAAATTTTTGTAGCAGTTGTTTATCTTAATATAATTAGATTTTCGGAATTGAACTTATTACTATATGTTATGTTAAATAATTAGCAGACCCTACAATTTGTTTTGTAATAAAATTATAATTGTAGCTTTGTTTTAACATATGTCATATAATTTTATGACAGCATTATACTGAATACGGTACACTTAAATATACAAAAAATCAATTATTAATGTATTTGTCTGTTTGTATTTTTCTTCCATTTAATCCCTAAAATGGTTGGAGCAATTTTGAAGGGACTTTCACAGGCAGTTAACTGATATAATAAAAGAGTAACTTACTACTTAGTAATTTTTATTACATATGTTTAATACAAAACAAGATACTATAAAATGTATGTTATATTACCATTATTTCCATTATAAACATAGGTGAGACCACAGCACATAGTTTATAATTGAATAGCAGTCAGCTATTATTGAACAGTTCTATGATTTGCATCAAATATTCTTTTGCATATAAAATAATCCGTTCCGATTTAATCCTATGTCCTACAATTATAGATGTACAGATGTTCTGTGCAAAAACAGTTTGTACTGATATTTTTACTACTACGTTCTGAAAATATGACCCAGTTAAGTCTAGTTCCAAACTGGTACAATTACTAGGCAAGGTCGAACTGAATATCCTTGTTTGGTGGATAGTATTAGTTTAGTTTCCGAGTCTAGTTAGCTTTATAGGAAAGCAGATTGGAAATGTAACTGTGATTATTTTGTTACAAATTTTTCAAATACTATTTTAACTTCATACTATTATTATTATTTTAATTTAATATGCTAATACTCCTTTACCATGACGAAGAGACTCCTTTTTATAAGGCTTGAGTAGCAAACGAGCTTGCAGTCCATTTGGTTTTAAGTAGTTGCTGCCACCAGTGGACACATCTGTAACCAACTATATACAACACATATAGTTGGACTATTTAGAACAGGTTCTACTTGAAGCCAATGTATAGCCATTCCTGAGGACTAAAACGTTCACCATATGAAAGCCAGTAGCATCCAAACTCTTCGGCTGAAATGCATACTTACTTCACTCTGAAATGGGTATGGCGTTAGTACCTCCGTAATGATACTGTACTGTGCCTACTTCATTTTTAAATAAGCTTAGTATTTTCTGCTTAGGACATATGAGTGCCCTGTAATAGTGTACTGTGTAGGTATTCATTGTTATCACTCTTAATTTTCCTTCTTAATTTTTAAATTTTGAGCAAAATAATTTGTACTATTATTATTATTATTATATGTGACGGTTAAGCGTACTCGGTAAATCCCATTAATGTTATGAATTCAATTAGTAACATTATTTCTGATTTTAACATATTATGTAAGTATTCGTTGTTTTATTTTTAGTGTAATTTAAGGATAATAACAATATTATTACATGCAAATTATTAGTTGAAATTTACAACTGTAAATATGCACTTGTAGCTAGTTATTACTAACTTTTATGAAGAATATCAATTATTATCAAACTTAGATATGAACTCTAGTACTGATTGTGGATAGCAGATAATAGGCATTTTTTTTTTTACTTTTGACGTTGCAAGAATCAGTTTAAATGCTCATAGTACCTTTACAATAAGATTCTCAGTGTTTTTTATAAGATGACAGTAGCAAATAGACGTGCAGGCCACCTGATGGTAACTGTTCACTGACATCCATGGACATCTGTAATTAATTCTGTATTGTACAGGGGTATACCTAAAACTAGCCACAGATGTGTTGCCACTCCGGAGGACTTGGATAATAGGCTCATATGTAACTCAGCTCGCATCCAAGAAAATATGTGGTGTTGATATACAGGCCCACAGACAAATACTTCTTTTGTAATATTTTCACTG
>DWRA01003543.1:0-11937 GCA_018250295.1 Spathilepia clonius | reverse complement strand
ATAGATTGATTATTAATAATAGGCATGAGTGTTTGTATATCTATTGAGACGTAAGCCGCAGCTTATACGCGCTTGTATCGTATAAAACATTTATTTATCATTGACAGGCAATGTCAAAAAATAAACTTTATATCTCTTCTGTATTTACATTCTTGAGTATACAGAAAGTAATGCATCATTAGTAAAAAAGGCAAGGATATTATCAGACACAGGCAAAGCTAGGGAATAGCAAATCTAGGGAAAAGGGAAGAAACTGGGCCACATGCCATGCACTAAGGGACACGAGTGCCGCTGTCGGTCACGCTCCAAACCTCTCGACTACGAGGCCGTCTTTGCTCAACTGTTGAACAGCTAGTTATTTTGCTTTTTATCGGCATAAAACGTAGCATTCCGACAACGATAGACGGTAAAAAGCATTTATCTATCTTTGTTTCTTTTCTGAATCTTTTCTACTAAATTCTGAGCAACAACAGTCCTACATCAAGTGAAACTTATATAAAATCGAAATGGGTGCAAATATTATAAGATGGTAGAACTTTTTGTGGTGGAATCTGCATGCTCGTTTGCTATTTCATGACAATAAAAAAATCATAGCAATTTTTTTCTACAATAAACTTAAGAAAAAATGCACCTCTGCAATTATAAATTAAAATATATTTCGATGAAATTAACAAATCGTAGCGTATTGTAAAAAGAACAAATTGTTAATTCTTAAAAGTGGTAGAACTCGACTGTACCATAGATGCAAATATATATGTATTATTTACACATCCATTTACGTGTATGTCAAACTGCAATACTAATCCCTTAACATCAGCTGATAGGTAGACAATTTACTATAGTGACAGATAATAGGTGTAATGTAGAGAAATCTTAGAAAAAAGAGGAAAACTGGGCCACATGCAATACATCAAGGATCTCGAGTACTGTTGTTGATCACGCCCTAAACCTCTCGACTATGAGAGGCAATCTTGCCTTTTTATTCGTTCGCTCAGACAAAATGAAACAAATAACATTTAGTTACACTTATGAATACAGTAGTCATGTACGTAGTGTGTATAAATATTTACCTATAGATTTTAGAAATATATTGAAACCGATTGGCTAAAGAAATATTGTATAAACAACTTTCATATACCTACGTCATATTTTTATCAATAGCATGGACATACTATATATTTTAAAAATAAAAACACAAAACACGCATTTTTCGAAAACATAAAAAAACTCTATACATTTCAACGCTTGTGTACATGTAGCACACGTAACCAATAACAGCATAAAAATGCAACGTAAGGAAAAATCTAGAAAATGGATAAAAAATCTAGGCCATGCGCAACGTCCCAGGGAAGTGAAGTGGCCTTGTTGGTCACGCTCCGAACCTCTCCAATAGAGGATGTCTTATTGGATAGCTGAAGACTATCTTGTTACTTTGCTCTTTCATTAGCGTAGAATTGATGGCTCCTAATAACGAACGAAAATTCATTACTGTACAAGAATCAAGTTCTTTTGAAAGTTGCCAATAGACAAATTGGATTAAGATTAGAGAACAATTCGTTTACGTAGAACTAAAGTTAATTGCACGATAATTGTCTTAATGAAGAAATTATAGCATAATTATATAATTGTAGATGTTTATAGATAATTCTAGTAATTAACATATGCCATAAAACTCATTAAGTTAAAATTTTGACACCATTATGCAGACGATATGTTGTATTATTATTTACTGTGTATTATAATCAATAATGCACTCACCATCGCATCGCCTTTTACTGCATAATAACAACAGTGTTCAGCGCTACTGTATTCTGGTTTAAAGGGTGTGGTAACGGAGTGTCTCCAAAAGTATGCCTAGTTATCCGAACCGTTCCAACTTAGCCCTCAGGAATAGCAAGGCATCTGTGGGCGACTTCAGGTACAACTCTTCGTCTTAGCTAGGGGTGATTACAAATGTCCATGGGCGTCAGAAGGCACTTACCATCAGCTGGATTGCACGCTCGTTTCCAACATCCAATATAGAAAAATGTGCCACAATTTATTAATCTCGGATTAAGGTAACATAAACAAAACTACTGGTAGTACACAAGGAAAATGAAATGCAAGTAATGGAGTCGGCATAAATAGGAATATTGGTAGTAACTAAGTGTAAGGAAATAAGATCTACAAGGCGTGGGGAAATCCGGGTCATGTGCAACGTAGGAAAATGAAGTGGCCTTGTTGGTCACGCCCCAATCCTCTCGACATCTTTCGAAAGAGAGGACTTAGATAATCGTGACTTATAAACGTTTTTATTACTTTATTTATATTTATTCTCCATAAAGACGCTTTAAGGTATTCTGTACTAATTAATCGGACGTGTCAATTTATGAGGGAATTTTGACTTTCTATTATCAATCTATCCAGTAATGTATCCAATTTTATAACTGAATATTTACATATTCATTAATTTTAAAGTAATTTAGTAAAATTACAGGTCAAAAAGGAAATTCTAACTAAAGCCTAGGGCCAGATTATGTACTCAATGGACGTTTTCAATTTCTTTAATCTTTGTTTTATTTAATTTTTCAAATGTTTTAATAGTTGTTCTACTAGACGAAGACATCAAAAATCATGAAAATCGATCCAGCTGTTCTTGAGTTATAAATGGTGTAACTTACACGATTTTGCGATTTTTTATATATAGGTGTATAAAATAATTTACAAAATATATAATTTTTAATAGAAAAGTATTGCAAGTAAAATAGTCTATAAAAATGGAGAGGATTTGTCAACTACGCTCCAAAACTCTCGACATCTTTCAATAGCAGAGAAAACTTCTTTGAACGACGGCATTATTAAATTACTTTGGATAAATGAAATATTACGTTTTGAAATTTATATCACAAGCCTAGTATTAATATGAAATAGATCTTATTTTTATAAGACCTGAAATTTCAAGAGGAACCGTTGCCTCACGCTCTAAATATCTTTACAACATTCATTTTGAAACCAAAATTATTTACTTATTTTGACAATGCTATGAATTTCGGTAATACTGTCAACAATACTCGCTGTCTATCTTTATATCTTCCGTAATTCCACTGTGCAGGTACAGCTTGTGTCTGTCAAAATACTGTATAAAAAATACGACGTCGTCTTACACGAAACTTTCAATTTCTCTAGATATAATGGTACTTTACAAGACAAAAGTAATTGCGACCACATTCAGCTTCAAACGAAATTTTGTCTTCCCACTCTAGTTTTGCAAGACCCAATAACAATCAATAAAGGAATAATAAGTTACCTACAAGCACCTAATCATTTAAAAGCTTGTATTTTTCACGAGCAACAAGCTCATTAAAGTTCTTTGACTAAGTTTACAGCGTGTAAAGCGCTTACAGACATGGCTAACATAATGAGCGCTTAACATGCATTCGTGACTAAGGGCTTTATCACATTGGCGATTGGCGATCACGCGTACAGCGGACGGTTCATCAATGGGCTTGCTACTTTGCGCGGTGAGATGCAGCAAACAATAAAATCGCAAAAATACAAAATTAATTGAACAGGTACTCAGGAGCAACTAAATCATATAATCGCTATGTGATTATACACGTGTATAGACAAGTTTGGAAATTGTAACTACGATAAGGCCCTTATGATTTTAAACATGATTTCACACTAGACAATTCCCGAACGCAGCGTTGCAATCGCATAGATTTTAACCATAAAAGTTTAAATTTCCATTTTGTTAATAAATGAACAGATTATTTTTTATTTATAAGATTAAATACAGCATGGAGTCTGATGGTAAGTGGCAACTGCTGCCGCAGGACATGTATATCACCACCAGATAGGACTAAAGTTCTACCTGAGGTCGGCCGTAGATATGTTGCTATTTCTGGTGAATAAGTTGGATCGCTTCATATACTAGTTTCTTTCTTAAAAAATCGCCCTCCAAACCAAAGACAGTAGCACTTAATACTGTCATAATAAGGCAGAAACAGGAGTGACGGTGGTGCCTGCGAAATCAAACCACGTAGAGTTCTATCACCTCCAAAATGGGTTCAAATTGTTCAGTTATAAAAACAGTACTATTATTCAGTAGAAAAAATAAACAGTATGATAAAACGCTTATGTAAATAATATTCTACAAAATAATGCCACTCATGTCTCATTTACTAAAATGGTCAATAAAAGATCGCCGACAATGTAATGACGCGTAATTAAACAAAATTTTAAATAGGTAACAGTTATGTCGCAACTAACAGGACTGTAAACAAGATTTAGTGGCGTTTTAATGGGCGCTTTTAAATTTGAATGACTTGTCACACTAATAACGAGTAGCGAATAATTATGTGTTATTGTTTCATTGTCTTCAAATGGTCCTGTCAGATTATTATCGAGAAGATGTGACTACAGCTCTACTAGGATCAAAACTGCAGGGCATGTGTACCATCTTTTTATAAGTATTATTTCAGACCGTAAAATTTGAAACATGTCACTTATATGGGATTTTATAGCATCTAACGGTGACACATGCCATATAAAATACTAACATAATTAATTAGGACCTTCCTTGACAATCTGACCTTATTTTACAGGTAGAAATGTTTGAGGCTCTTATGTAGCTGTACTACGGCCTAGGTGCTTTTGACTTACATTAACAGTGTAACTCTCCTGCTTATATATGTTAGAAAATACTTGATTTTCTAACATATTGATCAAGGGTAACGTGTCAACGTGTGCGATCATCTTCAGGTAATTCTTGCCCTTCCTAATGATCAAATAAAATAAACATGGGCGTTTGGCACTTCTATACGAAAAATAACAATCCTTCAGCGAGAAAATCTTCCATCGCCTATCGCTGTCGGTATAAATAGAGACGATTGTAGTAAGTCCCGATACTAAACATGCATGTCGTTGCACGATGAAAAAACCGCCTCGCGAAATTTATGACGGTCGTGAGCGATTAATGAGAACTTCCGTTACATTTTTACGATGAAATATTATTCGGTTTCAGAGGAACGACATTATAAATTTTTCATGAAAAAATACTTAATGACGAACAATTTGCGACATAAAAGATATTACGATAAACGAAGATTATTAAAAAATGAGAGAGGACATCCATAACTTAAAAACAGTATAATTACGAAGATAATCTTAAAAATAATAACTTCAGTATCTAATTAATTGAAATGAGCCTACTTTTACACCTATCATTATCCTAATTTTATGGCAATTTTAATGAAAACAGACGGACACGATTAATGATGATTTCCGTTAACCTACATATTATATATTTTTTAAAGAATATTAATTGTTTCTTTTTTAAAGACGAATTTTAAATGCATAATCATTTAATAAAGACTATCAAATAATTTATAAAATACGAAATACTTGTGATCTTTTTTAACCATATTTGAAATTGTTAAACAATTTAACAATATATTCATATTATAATGGTTACATTTTTAAATCTCTGTCATAATTGGTTTATTCAAAAGCGATAGAATTCGAAAGCTAGTTAGTACCGGGTTATGAAATTCTAAATCAATCAGGGTAGAGGTTAGAGGCGTCGCGTCGCGTCGGGTTCCGCCATTAAGCAGCAGACTCCTAATTAATTCAGGTACGTCGCATTGGTTCTGTAGTTTTCTACTTTCAAATGTTTTCTTTAATAATTATTCCTCATGCATTATATACATACGTAAATTTAATCAGAAGTATAATGGACATTATCTGGACTGTGTTATTAAAGTCAAATTTCTTTATATGGTTTTACATTGATATTATCGCAGAATTAATACATGTGTTATATAACGGATGAAAACGAAAGGGCATGTTTAGTCTATTGGCGATATGTCGCCTCAGATACAAGGATTATGCAGTTTTAGATTTTTTTCGAAATCAGCTTTATAACTCGATTCGTATTGGCAACGCACGCACGGTCACGCACGCTTAAAAAAATCACCCTGTATATTTTTTTATAACCATAAATAATTATGCAAAAGAATATATAATGTACAAATTAACATTTGAAACTAAATGAAGTATAATACAGGAACAACGGGGAGTAGGGTGTCTGGAAATATTTTTATGTAACATACTAAGCAGTTGGTGTCATAAAAACGATTGAAAAACACTGTTCTACACCATAAAATATTATTTCAATATAGCAGCTGATACCGGGAGAGGTAAATATTTACCTAAATCAATCAGTGCACTATTAGAGACGCCGAGCATCCCGTCGGCTTCTACCATTAACTTCCGGGATAAGTCCCTTAATTAATGCAGGTACGCCACGGTGCCATATCGTTTCATATTTTACTACTGACGTTTTGTATAAATATGTGCAAACTTTAGTAAATAAAATGAAGTTATTAAGCTGGTTTTCATATGCAAAGATAAACAACCAAAATGACGAAAGTAATAGAATAAATTAGATCGAATATCGATCGAATATTATGAAAATAACATCCGCGATACAGAGATAGAAAAGTAGATAATTAATTAAACACAATGAATCGTAAAGTATATGTCTAAAAGTACAAGACAATTAACTTTTACTAAAAATGCTGAAGGTTTTTATTCGTTCAAATGGAATTTTATCTAAAAATGCTTTCCTAATATTATTAAGTATCATATCCTATAGTTACGTACATAATATTGTATAAAAAATATACTTCACGATTGAAAATAAAAAAATATGTATATTGTGAGGTAGCAAACTACAGAAAAATTTTGACGCCACTGGAAAATTCACAAAGCCAAAACGGAAACAAGAAGAAATTAAAGTTAAAAAATCTGAGGTATTTCTTACTATCTGTCTGTGACTAATTGGGTTTTAAATATGTATAATTCTTACACTTTCTGCGAGTGATTTTATTTTATGATGGTGATATTATCATTTTGTTGCAGTATCACCGCTTTTCAAATTATACAATAAATTAGTTAAAACTATTATTGTATCAATAATTTTCCGTGGATGTAAGCAAAAAACATGTCTCATTTCCAGCCCTACTACCTAAGAACGTAATTTTACACTTGAAAATGTGTACAGTAGTTATTAATCCTGATGTTAACACTAAATAAGTTTACACTCGAGACGTGGCGATTTTCATAGCAACATTTTGCGACTTATATTACACAGAGAAAAAGTTCAAAACGAAGTTGCACCAATTAGAATTAAAGAACAGAAACGTAGAGCACAAACAGAGTTAAGTGTTTGACACAACATCGCGGAGCTTACACCGACGAGCTTTTAAAACTAGTTTGGCGCACGGATTTCGCGAAAAAACACAATTACATCTGCCTGTCTTTTACGGAGATGCCTATATCTAATCGTATTATCATGAATGACTATTGATAATAAATAAACTGTGTAGACCAGGGCTTCATAACCTATTCTTTTAATGGGCCCACTCACTTTTAGTCTCGACATGGAGTATTTGACAATATAAAGAATGTTTTAACGGTGAAGGAAAATATCATAAGGTACCCTACATATCTATAGGTTTCAACAACAATAATTTTATAAGTGTGTAAAGTCTACCAAGCCGAATTGCAGTTATTCAAAGGAGTGTGATTCAAGCCGCCCTGAGAATGGGCGCATGTCCAACAAAGAAACAGCAATGGTTTGTTGACAAAAACATTTTTATTTCTTAGCTACATGCCATTGAAGAGTTGCAAATCATATTAAGAAAACATATTATCTTGCATAAAACTTAAATATAGCATATTCGTTAAAAATTTCAAACAATAAATACATATAATTTAAATGCAAATATGTATAATTATAACTTTTAAGCTTCTATATTTGTAATGGAAAAGCCCGGAAAAATTCGGACGCGCGGTGAAAAATTAAATTGTTATGTAAAATTTTAGCCACATCCGAAAATTCTGTATGAATACGCCTGAAGGATAAGCCATAAAGTTGTTCGGAGTCCGCGGGAAAAATTCCCGAAACTACTGCGGGATAAAATTCATAACGGCCCAGCTGTTTGCCTCACCTGTCCCGTAGTACTTCGGAATTTTTAAATTAAATTCTGAATACCGCCAAGTCGACAAAGTTGCGAATTCTTAAAATTCGGTATCGTAATTAATCTTTCGTTTTAATAAACAACCAAGCGCAAAGAAAGTAAAGTGGGCGATTATTCCTTATTAATGGGAGGGATGACGTTAAATCTTGTAATTAATGCAGGTGCTCGTACTAGAGCTAACCTTCCGAGAACCTTCGGCAATTATCGGAAACACGCTTTCTGGTACTCGTCAAATAAACTGTTGTTCTCGAAGTAAGCACCATTAAAACAGTAACCTTAAATTAAACCTATCCACGAACCATTAGGGATAATGATTAAAATGTGAGTTAAGGGATCCGAGTTTGATTCCTGCTATGGTTAAAAACTTTTAAAAGGTACAAATCGACGAATAATTTATCACAATGGTTAAAATGTTGGTCTGATTAACCAAAAACACGGGTTCGATTCCTGTGTTAGTAGATAAGGTCTTATTTATCGTTAACTTCACACATTCAATTCGAAGTTTACAACTTCATATTGACTATGACAGTCAATAAATTTTATAACATGTTTCTTAGCGCATTTATTTATTTTATTATTTTTCATATACGTTCTATGTCCCTCACGTGATACCTCATTCTTGTAGATTTAAATTCATCTTTAAATCAATCAATGCACAATTTAAACAGTCGTAAATAGTTTTATCAATTCGATACTTATAACGCGCTTGGATAGTAACGCGTGAAAAGTATTCAAAAAATTGTTTTAAGGAAATGCTATAAAAATATCATATTTCCATAAAATTTCTGAAATATTATCCTGTTTCCTTGTGCTTATGGAAATTAAGCGGCTAATAAATTTTAAAGGGCATGGAAAATTCAGGCAATGGTAATCCACAAAACAACCTTAAATAATTAGATGAAATACATTATGGCTTTCAATTACGTTACAGGGTAAATCTAGCCTGAGTTATTCCCTCAAGTATAGCCTATATTAATTTTTATTCCTAACGATCTTAACGTAGGCACTTACTGCAATGAACTATGGTAACTATAGGTTAATCTACGTGTAGTTTGAAACAGATTTCTTTTAATATGATGGAATTAGTAAATGAACATGCAGTCCGCCTGATGGTATGTGGCAACTGCTGCCCGTGGACATCTGTAATCGACCCCAGATAATAGAGTGCTTACTTGAGGTCGGTGACAGACTTTCATGCATGATGAAATTATTATAAATAAACGGATGGTACATAAATTAATGATAAAAATAATGTATTCCAATAATTTTAAGTTCTTTAATAAGTCTACAGAATTATTACAGTAGAACTATTAAAAATCTTTCTTTCAGTCAATTATTTTTAAGCTATTCCCCCGTCAATTCACAATAATTTGTCCTCTGCCTCTCTCAGTGTAACTCTTCAAGTATCAGGTATGAAATTTGTTAAAAAAATAGTAGAAATTAGAAACGGCAAAAACATGTACGGCGATTTTCTGTTTTATGATATTTTGAGTTTAGCGATCGCAGAAAATAATTTGTTTTCTTTGGGAAATTTAATATGGTAGTTTTAAGGAATATTTTGAACTACAAACTTATTAAGATGACATTTATATTATTTATTAATGTTCATTATAATCACGAAACCCATAACAGTGATAGTCCGTCATATTTTTGGTCGCTTTATAAATCAAATTTGTGTCATTAACGTCAATATGCATATTTGCATACTACTTCTAACCTAAACGGAAAATAGTAACCTACTATAAATTCTTATACCTAGTTTTTATCATCTATGTCACATTATAATAATTTATCTGCAATTTAACTCCTTAACTTATGCAAAGTTTAACGCAATAGTTAAATCATGCTTTCATTAGAAACAGCTGAAAAAGTTTCAACGTTTTTCAGTATCAGAACATAAACCACTTTATGAAAGTTCTGATAAAAGTGCCATCGTCTAATCTAAACGGGCAATCAAAAATCATGGCATCGCACTCTTCAGGCGAGCATTGTCGTTAGTAACTTTGTAAGTGACCCTCACAGCGGTCCGTGGCGACGTCAGCGGGGTAGGACACCAAACGCACTTCTGGAGTATGTTATTGATTTTCACCGCCCGGTAGGCGGGGCCAAACCTGTGCGAAAGGGATCACGCGATTGCCCCTCATTAAATCAGAAGAGAAGGCTCTATTTCTCTCAGTTCAGCTCTAATTAAGGACGTACCCATTAACCAACTATTTAAAATAGGTAAGTCTAGAGAAAAACAGTCTGCGAGAGCTATTATAGTCGACTGAAGCACTCCAAGTTGTACTGTTTACATTTATGCTGCTGGAAATCTTTGAAAACGTAGTTTTCTTCCATTAAACTTTCATCGTATAACTTTTAATAACCAATATAACATCGGCTATAGATTTTGCACTCTCAACGAAGTACTTACTTAGTTATAAACTGTGGTCAAAGTAGGTTCGCGAGAACTTAAGTTAGATAAGGCAGTTAGAAAAACTCAAAATGACTAATATAAATATATCTCAATTGAATTGTATATAAAAGTTTTCATGTCATCATGACGAACCACAACTCTAAGATTGGATTGCTATTAACCTGATACAGTTAAAATTTTCTAAAGTTCTCAGATTTATAATAAGTAAAGGGCCTTACTGGATCCCCCTATCAAATTACAACGCAGTTAGATGATTAATAACCCAGGAACTGTTAACAACCTGGTACCTCTAGCAAGTTAAGTTGCTCTACCTACCCAAAATGCTGAAGTCGTCTTGATAAACCTGGGCAAAGAGGTCATAATCTTGTTGGACTTGTAGAAAATTTACATACACGTTTGGTATCATAGCAAAATTCAGTTACAAAATGTTTTTAATGTTTTAATTTTAATATTGCTTTTAACAACATTTAACACTAAATCCACATGACAATCCTTCGAATGGCAGACTGTTATCTATATTTTGAAAATATAGTTTTTAAGAGAAATTGACATAAAAGTTTCAAGGCTAAAAAACGTATTAAGTTTCAGTTACAACATTTTGAAATGGACATTTAAAGTTAAAAAGCTTTGCACAATGAATTTTTCGCTCAAAATAAAGTATTGTACAATATTCACTGAACTAGTATAATACAATATAGTGAAGTACAACCAAAAGTATGAAATAAAATAAAATGCAATTTTAAGAAATCATTATAAGATAATTGCATTTGTAAAATAAATTAAAAATAAAAGATCAACGCAACTTGTACGATAACTCAATTTATGCTAAACTTACTGTTAACGTAAACTTTTGAAAATCCCATACAATACAAATTTGTTTAAAAATCTCCAAGAAGCATACTAAAAACTAAAAAGTCTACGAGTCTCACACTCATAATATTACACATGCTACTGAAAAGCCTTGAACACAACACAAAACACATAAAACAAAAAAGTTTTCACCAGAGAAAACTTATAAACGCCTCACATTGAATTTCCTCAAATTAACCTCATAAAACGCATTAACTTGTACAAAACTCGTAAAACAGTGTAAACTTGAGTGGGAAAAATTCTACCTTACCAGTGACATTTCCCGAGAGTTCAAAGGGTCACGGCTGTCGGGAACGTAATCGGGACGCCGGCGATCGTGGCGCGAATAACAATACTCCTGTTTAGAATCCCGACTCGAATCTGCATAACAGTATGTACGTACACACGATAACAGACTGGAGTGATTTTTATACAAGCAGCTTGATAAAAGGACATCTGTTGGGTTAGTTAAGTCGGGATGGGATTCGAGACGTGAAGAGTGTGAAAGTTGTGCATGATTTAGGAACGGGGTTTGGACGTATTACAGGTAAGTCTACCAATACGCACTTGGAGTCTACCAATACGCACTTGGAGTCTACCAATACGCACTTGGAGTCTACCAATACGCACTTGGAGTCTACCAATACG
>DWRA01003542.1:0-11937 GCA_018250295.1 Spathilepia clonius | reverse complement strand
TACCTAGTTTTTACAGTTAAAACATAGATTAGAAGTTCTTGTCGCCTAAAAATAGAATGTACGTATGCAACATTTTTTGCGAAATATGTAATTGCTGATAGTAAATATAATATAAAAAACCAAGTGCTTAAAAGTGGCTTATGACATTTATGACCTACAATTTGGACGATTTAACGACACTTCATATGTAAAAATCCGACAAACCATTCTTTTTAGGGCGTGTCAACGAATGCATAAATTCGCATATAAATCATAAACCTCCGCAGTCAGGCAAAAAGAGCTCAAAAATCTAAATCAAAATCAAAAATCATTTAATCAAAGTTACTTCATACAGAACTCTTTTTGAACGTCAACAAGCTACCACCGCTTCGCAAAATGTTTCGCTATGGAGAAGAAACGGCGCAACACACTCCATACGTGTGCATATGTTGTATCTTTTAAAACAGTATAAAATATATATTTTTTACATTGGGTACTTTAAAATAATCATTTATTGTGGAGCTGGAGTCACATTTCACCACGCGTATCGATTACTTAAGTAGTCATGTACACTGTAATACGCTTAACAGAATCGTATAATGTAAAAATTCCTGGAGATTGTACATCCGATGCTTGAAAGAAGCAAATAATGCAAGCAAATAGTCAACTGCGCTCACCTCGAGAATACAAATATACTTGCGATTGAGCAAATCAAACCGAGAGATGAACACGACGAAGTACTAAAGCATCGTATGCAAAAATATATTTTGCATTTTATATTGTCTTTGATGTGCACAAACATGCATGAAGCGCTCTAGGTTTGTATATCAGAATCTGTGGTTTAAGTTAAGCAATAACTGAATATTTTGTTAAAAACTGTGTAGCAATTGTTGCCAGTACCTGTAAATAAACGTAGAAGTAAACTACAGACGAAATTAATTTGTCTATGGAGTTCTAGTTTAAAATTTTATTTATGCATGTATATTTATTAGATAAATAAATATACCGCCGTATTGACAGAATTATCTAAACGCTAGATGTAATGATGATTTAGTTTTCAACAGACCTTAAAAACCCTAAGAATAAGATATTGCAATGGAGATAAAACTATTAGTAGATCCTACAGTAGTAATATAAATTAATTGTATAGTATATAGTAGGCATACATAAGCATAATCCGTCTCGTACTGGCACTAGTAGCAATATAACATCTAGATCATTAAGCGACAGTGTTTAAATCCGAATGATATGAAGGTTTGAGCGCTGTGGAGATCCAGTGTGTTACATGCGCTCGGGTGGACAGGCGTTACTACTTACACCTTCGATGGGTTGGCCATTTACATAGCGTTTTCTAAATAAATTAGTATAATCAATTAAATTAAATAATAATAAGGTACTTAATAAAAAGGTATTTATAATATGTTTAATATTTATAAGAATGTTAAGGTTAAATTATATATTAGTGTACGTTGTGCATCTATGTATAGGTATTTATTTAATTTAAGTCATTTCACAGAAATATTTTAACTATTTATCCACGCATTTGTACAAGCGCAGTGTGTCATCCTAAGTAAAATGTCTGCATGTTCTTCTAGTTTTTATTTATTTTCTGTACTTGAAAATACACAGTTTCACACACACTTTATTATATTTATTTATTTAACATTCATATTTGTAATATTTTCGTATTTTACACATATTTAGTGTAAATAGAACACTTTGTGATTCAACTATTTCTGTCTAATAACAGAAGGGTTAAATGCTGCAGTATTTCGTTTTGAATGGTGTGGTAAGGTAGACATATTAATCCGAGGCGTTTCATCTTAGTCTTCAGGTGTAGTAGCGCAACTGTGGCCGACCTCAGGTAGAATCATATTTGAGGTTGATTACACATGTCTATGAGTAGTAGTAGCTCTTTATCAATCAGGTGGACTGGTCGTCGGATCATAAACGGGGTGCTGTGTAGCCAGTTTTAAAAAAAATACCTTGGTTAACACAGTATCGCGTTTCTAGTTAAAGGTTCTTTTTAAACTGGTAACACAACCTTGCACAGGGCCGTCTGGTAGCGACTGGCAGTAACTTTGTACTTTGTATCTTAGGTTAAGGTGATCCATGACTATGTTAACATATATATTTTATGGCGTGAATTATTCATAGTTTTAAAATACAAAACAGTATATTCAAGATGTCTTTTTAATATTTTTTAAATGAATACATATATAAAAACGAATCTGTATGTATGTTAAAATCCGTTACACTTCATATGTTAAAATCCATCAAGTGAGTTATAACCTTTAATAAATAATGAATCATAACTAGGGTATGCCTTCTTTGTTGGAAATTTTACAATTTAAGTACGAAAGTATTGACACATTTCGATGTTTCGAACTAATGATCGGTCGTTACTAATGGGCGATAGTTATTAACAGCTTTTGCTAAAAAAAGACATTAATTAATAACATTCACATATACCCTCGAACTTAGGCAGATATAGATGTGATGGTGGTGCCGCCGGAGTTGAACTACAAAAGGTTCTACTACACCATCAACATAAAAAAGATTCAAATTCGATTTGCGCATCTCAATACGTTCGCTAAATCTGGCCACGCTGCAATAATTGCAGATACTGAGTAATACGCTCCTACATGATTGTGCAGTCAGCCTTATTGCCCCGCCGGTCTATTGTGCAAATCCTGCTTCATGAAATGAGAATTAAATTGCCTGTGAAGCCTAACAATGGGATATCTTTGCACGCTAGCGAGAATTGAATTGTAACACCACTAAACATGTAAACATGTAATGGGGATTGCGCTGTAGTGTTGTATTGTACTACTGTAGTTTATAAAATATATTTAAAAAAGCAATCAAAGCAGATTTTTTTTAAAAGATAACTTTAGTAACGTTTTAGTAGCGTTATTTCGGTTTTCTTATTCTTCTTAAAAGTCCCTTATATTGCGTAAAAATGTATGTAGAATAAAAAAATAAAAATTAGCTATGTACGAACGTTAATTAGATTTCCTTTTTATCATTTTCAATTAATATTCATATCATGGTATGCATAATAATAATTGGTCCGCCACGGTGAGGTGTCCGCCATATTGGATTTAGAATGACGTAAGTAAACTTGTCATGATTTGTCAATCTCTTCATCAAACCAAACGTGTATGCAAAATATCACAATACTGCTAATATAATGTTAGACATTAAAACAATAACTAGAATACTTACGCAGTAAAACAAAACAATTATGTAGTAGAAACATAAGTGGGAGGGACCCTTTATTGCAATACTGTTTAACTAAAATAAAGTACATATGCCGGGGTAATTTAGCAAGTAAAGAGACCTGAAAAATATTAGAGATTGGCCGTATGAGGTTTTTTGGACAAAACCGAACCTTTGGTTTCTATCCTACTTTCGGCCGTAATTGAAACTTTTACTACATTTTTGATACTAACTATATTAAATTGGTTTTATGCACAAACAATTTAATATAGTTAATTTTTGAAAAAAAAGGCCAAGCCCGCTCGTTGGCGTGTTGAAAGTTAAGTGGCCAGGAATAAGCTGCGAGGCTAACGCCAGAATACAATCGTATTGAATTCTAGAGTTCACATTAAGATATGATTGCAGGTGCTGAATGTTTGGGTCGATTTCTGGCCGAAACCAAAACATCCGTTTTTGACCAAAAGTTTTCGAGACTTAAATTTTGGCCTATAATTAATAATTAAAAAATCCATAGGACAGGATAGGAGTAATAGGAAAAATCCATAGGATGAGATTTCTTAATTTAAATATAATGTCTCTTACTGGTGACTATCGAAAATATAAGTCATTTTGGAAAGAGTAGTGGTTGTTGTCATCAAAAAAATATTTTTTTATGTTCCTATAATCATTTGCAATAGGATTTAGGTTGTGCTGAAATTTTTCGGAATTATGTACGTTTAATACATTTTGCTTTGGTTGCGCAAATGTATTGTTTCCACTGAAATTTCTTTTAAAGTACAAATTGGTGTTAGTATTTGCAGATTTTAAAATTGGTTGTGTTTTCAAGTCATTTGTAGAGACATCCTTGATATTACGTACATTGGACTTATCTGGAAATGAATGAATGTTGTGTACCTTAAGGATATTCTGTTTAGTATTTAAAATTTCAGGTCTCGTGTTGTTTGAATAATTGATGAACTTTCTCTTATTTATGTTGAAAACGTTCGACCTCGCAGAACTTTTAATTGAGTTTTTAGATTGTTTTATTTCTTGTGGCCACAAATTAATATTCAGAGTTTTAGAAGATGGCTTGACATTTTTAATTTTAGTGCGTTTACGGAATTGCGTTTGTGCTGATTGCATAACACTGATCATATTTTCGATTTCCTGTAAACTTAACGTAGGAACTGTTGATACTACAGTCTCGACTTTATTTTCAATATTGAACAGCACTTCGTTGCTATTTTTGAGATAGTCGTACCTTATTTTAAAAGGATAAAAATATTTCAGTGGTGACCTTACAGATCTCTCCCAAAAGGTACGAGGTGCGTTGTCATTAAAGAAAGCCGGGTTGTCTGGTATTTGTTGAACTTTTTCTATTTCTATCTTCAATTGACGTTCATTATCGACATCTATTGTACGTATTAATGTGGCTATTTGTCTTCCTAGATTGGAATAATATGCATCGTCAGGTTGAGCTTCTCTTGGGGTATTCATGGTCTGTGCCATTCTTCTGCCAGATTGTGATGGAACTTTAAAACCGTAGTAATTCTCTTTAGGCGACCATCCACGAGGATTTAATGTTTTATAAGGATCATGTGGATTGTAAACGTCCAATGGCACCTCGTCCATTTGGCTTTCGTTAACTCTATGAATTAATTGAGATAAATATTTAAAATCGACATTGTCTGGATCAGCTTCCTCTTCTAAATTACCTAAAAGAGAGTTCTCATTTTTGAAATGGTTTTCATCGTCTAGATTGTGATTACCCATTAAATTATCTGGTGAGTTAAGCGGATAATTTTTATGAGGGTTTTTATTTCTTTTCAGGGATGGGTTAGTAATACGCGGATTATTAATTTTTTGGCGTAGATGCTGCATCTGTAAAGATAGATACGTTTCGGTTAGTGGTATTCGTAAGTACGGAAATCTATGGATTTAATAATACGTTTTGCTTATACTTTTACTGAAAATGCTCTTACAAGTTTATGACGATCCCGACGTGGTGGCTTAAAATTACCGTATCTGGAAAAAATACACACATCATGATAATATTAATTTGTTCATTTTAAACAATTATTTATTTAAGAAGTTATATTCAAATAATATTACGGCGAGTCCTCCATATCGATGGGCATGTTTTGGAATGGCTTCATTTGTTTCCTCTTTTTTGCTTTATTCCGGTTTCTGTACGCCGGCGCCGGTTCACTAAAAAGTTTTTAATAATATATTTAATACTATTTAAAATTATTATGGAGATGGTTAGGTTTATGCTTCATTGTAAAGTAAAGTATTGTTTTAGTTTGTACATAATATTAATGTTGGTATTACTTAATCTTCTAGTTTTGGGAATAGACTCATGGCCATCAGTGGAATAAATAGATCTACAACCAGTATTAACAACAACTTTTACATACTCATTTGCAGGTTCTTCAACATCAGAGGCAGCCGCCTCTGGTGTTACATCGGAATCTGGCGTGCTTGGTAACTCTTCCGTTGTTGTAGTCATCGTTGTTGTAGTAATCGTTGTCGTTGTAACAGTAGTAGTTGCAGTTGTATTTTCTTGACAGTCAGGTCCAGGTCCAGGTCCTAAAAACCAACGTTTTATTTGACATTTGAGATTTGAAGTAGTAATTTTTTTATATGATGGAGTAGCAAACGACTTTGCAGTCCACCTAATGGTAAGCGGCAATTGCCGCCCGTGGATATTTGTAATCCACACCTGATGAGACTAGAATCCTAATTGAAGTCGACCACAAATGCGTTGCTGCCCCGGAGGACTAAGTTGGAATGCCTCGTTATGTTTATCTCTACCACACTCGTCAAGCCAAAAGACAGCAGCGCTTATCACTGCTGTTATTAGGCAGTAATAGGTGTGGCAGTGGTGCTGCCGGAGTCAAACCATAAGGAGTTCTACCACCTTAAAATTGGAAATCAAAATAGATTTTTACTAACCTGGGAATGGGTGCATTGGTGGGCCTGGCATCATTGGTGGTACTGGAACTACAGGATACATGGGCATTACTGGGGGCGGAGGTAACCCTATCGGTGGATAAAAGGGAGTATTCATATGAGGTAAAAATATAAATGATGGCAAAGGCGGTCTCGGTTTTCTATTTATCATTACAATTTTTTTGTGCCCATGACCTTCATCAGAGTCAGATTCGAAAGAAGAGTAACTTCGGCTGAAATCTGAGCTGGAACTGTCACTATCCGAATCATATGAGTCAGATGTTTCGAATAAACTGTCATCTTCCGTAATTTGCATTAACTTTTGTCGCATTCCTTTTCCTTTTCTTTTTCTATGTCTACTTTTACTTCTCTTTTTAGCACGTCGTTTAGATTTATTGCGTTTGCCGTAAGAGCCACCTCCACTTCGTCTTGTTAATTGACTCTCCTTATTTGTGTTATTAATGACTTGATTTTCAATTGTTTTGAAGAATTGATTGTATAACCAGTCACCTAAATCGTCAGCGTTTTTCGTAATATCATTGACATGATCATCGATAATATTATTAGTAGTCAGTGTAGGCGTGGCTTCGGTATTTTCCACTTGGGGAAAATTAACTTGATTCTGTATCCGAGTTGGTTCCGGAATATAACGTCTATAGTTTTGAGTTAATTTCGTGCTGAAAAATATTAATACGGCGATATAAATAAACGTTATTATATGTAAAGTTAAGTAAATGATCATAAATAAACGAATTAAATGTGTTAAATTACTTAGATTCACATATTTTGGATTCAGTATCGAAGTAGTACCCGGGGTGACAATGACAACCGACCACGCAGCCGGGAATACCGTCAATACAGTACTCAAATCTGCCGTGTGCTCCACATTCTGTAAATAACAATTTTTATGAGCACAGAGCACAATTGATAGTAAAAATGTTAGACTATTTATGATTCGTAATTTGTGATTGGCTTCAAGTTGAAATCTTGTTCGATATTAAGATTATTACAGAAGTCTATAAAAATAGACTTACCAAGCAGCAATACCGCTTGCCAAGTGGACTACTTGCTCCTGTGCTTCTCATTTTATGAAAAAAAATTAATCATTAACAGAAAATTATTTCGACACGATAATATTGCTTACCGTATATTCCGTCCTCTTTTGCCTGGTAACTCGGCAACAGCCATAGAAACAGTAATATCCACGTAGACATTTTATCAAAATATATTAATAAAAACAATTGACGCAACGTATTTTAGGTATAAACGATTCTTAAGCTTGTTATTTAAATTTTGCTATTATAAAGTTACTGCATTTCAAAATAATTTCCCTCACAGCCGATCTTTTCACAGCATCGTTAGTGAATGTTCATAGAATATGAAAATCAACCACGATGGTGGTGTAGCGAACAATGGCTTCCTTTTTGTATCTTATTGGCTGCTAGTGGACTGCTAACAATCATATCGTTATTGACTACAAAATCCTTAACGCTATCAAATTCATTGTTAAGGATCGCGACGTTTTTAAGCAATTTTTCTTTTTAATACCGTGTATGTAGTTAAACAAGCTCTATGTTATATTTAGTTTAGCACTACATTATCAACATGAGCATGGTGCAATGGGCTCATGTATGTCAAGACAGTGGAGGATTTACATATTTGCTAGAGAGATGTTATAAATTTTGCCGCCTCTAGCGATTTCGGCAAATTGATGTCCTCGAGGCTGCCCGAGTCAAAATTACATTAATAAATTTTATGCCGCCAAAAAAAGGTCGCGGAATTTTGCCGCTACAAAGATATGCCGCCCCAGACTCAACCTGCTGGTAAATCCGCCACTGTGCTTAGATTAGGTATTGAAACACAATACCACCAGTAAATGACATCTAAACATTTGTAATGATCATTGTTGTTATATGCGCGTAGGTTGAAATAAATTACAAGCCAATACTTAATAAAAATAGCATGTATATTAGATGACTTGTGTGTTTTACTAATAGCAAGGCTTTGTACACTTTACATAATGCATAAGTATGATGTGTCTTTTATATTTTGATTTCTATTGCTAATCATACAAAAATTGCATGTTATCTAAATTTCTTCACCAAGGTCAGGTATCCCCTTCAGTCCCCTGAAACCAAAAAAAAGTGTCTCATAATTATATAGGTCATGAAGATACCATACATACTATTGAATATTTAATTAATTCATTGCTACTATTGAACAATTGTTTAATGTCCAGAAAATTATTGAAATTTTCATGTTTTATTTCGAAAAAGAGTAAAGTATTTGTGACCTATAATATAAAGAACAAAGAAAAGAACTGAAGAAGAAAGAATAATATACGATTTTCAATTTACTTAGAACAATCCTCAGGTAAAACGCATTTGTGTGTGCGATCGTCCCGCACATACGGATGTGTGCACACACAACCAGACTCGCAGAACGGGTAGCAGGGGCGCAAGCGTTCCCGCGGGTTATCACACGTCACCGACGCGCATCCGGCGAAACATGCTTCGTATCTATATTATGAAGTCATATTACTCTTTTTATGAAGGTGAAGTAAACGAATATAGTAGGTATATCACGTTATGAAGTCACATTACCCTTTTTACGAAGTTAAAGAAGTATGTAGGTGTATAGTACGGTCGGTCGCCTGTAAGAGGCGACTAAAAGGAGACTTCTGGGGGCGCAGGCGGTAAGAGCGGGAGCTCGAACCGAACAGTCGAATCAAAGTTACGTACTTTGGTTCGCTGACTGTTCGATCGACTGTTCGATGGTATGTGTGGTTGCATATTTTCGTAAATACCAGAAGATGTACCACATGTGTACCAGAGCCGTAAAGTCGCGTTGTGTAGGTGGACTCTGGTTCTTCACTAAGCGCTAAGCACAGCCACCGGGAGAGAGGGGTGGGGGGGGGCGAGGTGTTTATGTTCAGCGATTTGTGGAGGTTTCCGGGATCATGTCAAATATAATCAATAAATTAATTACCTATTGAATCTAATTACTATTTATTTGTAATAGGTACGTGTTCAGTTGCATGTCAGGAATAAAAATATACGCTACGAATAGGTAACGTCATTCCCTCTTAGAACGAAGTCGGATAAAAATCAGAAACCTCAAAATTAAATTATTTAAAATTCGTATCACCAAAGTTCATTTTGAAATTGAATAGTGAACAGAGAACACACTATTAGAAAACAATCATTGTAAAACCCGTGAACAGTTCAAATTTGGAATGATCCGTGAGTCGTTAAATTCAATTCTCACTCGTTACCGTCATGAATGTCGGAACGAGCTTCTTGAGAATTCCTTCTCTTGGCAGATATATAATGGCGTGGTTTGCCGCTGACTTTTCAACGTCACGTGTCGAGAGTCTGACTCGAGACAGTGATATACTCGGGCGATGAGCAAGATTCCTCTCTGGACCTTTTATCGAACTGCTCCACTGACCAGTGATTATTGGTGGTTAGAACAGAATATTGAATTTTAAAGTAATAGTTTTTCTAGTATTAATAGACTGTTTTTTATCAATGAAGAAACGATACCTAATGTTTACCTACCTTTAATGCCTAATGTATTTGTGATATTATAGATCAACAAGTTTGCTTTTTTTTTATTTGTTGCAGTAGCAAACGAGCATGCAGTCCACCTGGAAAGTGGCATCTGCGGCCCGTGGACATTTGTAATGCACCCCAGATAAGACTAGAATCCTACCTGAGGTCGACCACAGATGCGTTGCTACCCCTGAGCACTAAGTTGGAATGCCTCGGATAAGTATATCTCCCTTACCACACCCTTCAAACCAGATGACAGCAGCGCTTGACGCTGCTGTTATTAGGCAGAAATAGGTAGGGTGGTGGTGCCGCCGGAGTCGAACCTCAATGATTTCTACCACTTTTTTATATTTTGTAGTTTATTGCAATACGGGGATTGTATTTTGGAACATTTAGTAACGTTGCCTCGGGACTACGGCTCAAATTTTCTTGACGAGTCTATGTAATTTCGCTTGAAATTTAGCACATCGAGACACAAGAATAAAGTAAAATTCTGATATTTCTACCCGATCCAGACACACAAACCAATGTAAAACCTTACGGGAACGCAGATAACATTAATATGCGATATATTATGAATAATAGTATATTAGTTTATGCCTAATTAAAATTACATTTATACATGTGTTTTTAAAAGTACACTTTCCTTTTGTCATTAAAAAATTACCTTTCGTGTTGCCTTCCACAATTCATCACCATAGAAGCTTTCTTTTGGTTGTCTTTTTCTCTGCAAGAGTGTAAATGAAGTTAATAGCCATTTTAGAGACGAAAATTAATTTCAATAGAGCATATTGACTTACAAGTAAGGTGCATGGTCTAATTCCGAACTCCTAACATTTGGTGGCACTTTTAGTTGGTTGATATCCTCATAACGTCTTCCGTCTTTATAAATCGAGCCCGTTAGATCGAGTTGTCTATGTCTGTCTGCAGGGCCCTTCATATCTATATCGTCTGCATATCGTGGATTATAATTTTCATATCTTCTCCTATCATCCCACTCTTTATTATCTGACTCGAATGGCTTTTGCAATGCCTTCTTTCTCCAATTCCGTCGGTCATCGAACGAATGTTTTTTGTTTCCAATAGTCTCATCATAATCGTAGTTACTTGGTCGGTTAGCGAACGTGACAATATCATCTATGAAATTGCAAAGGTTGTTGTCTTATTTATCATTGTCGGTTTATGTATAATAAACAGTTAAGATGGTAGAAACCGTTAATGTGGTAAAATTCTTTGCGGTTCGACTCCGGAGGTCCCACCTCCACATATTTCTGTCTAATAATAGCAGTGTTAAGTGTTGCTATTTTCTAGTTTGAAACGTGTGGTGAGGAAGACATACTTATTCCGTTTCTATAGGTACCCCTGAGCACTAAAGACTTCAATGCATCTGTGGTCAACTTCAGATAGCACTCTAATCTTATATGGGGTCGATTACTGATGTTTATGATGGTGGCAGTAACCACTTATCATCAGGTGAACTGCATGTTTGCTATTTCCTTCATAATTACGTTATAAAAAATGTTATAATATACTTACACAGTAACAACGCAAGCAATAACAACTTCTTCATTTCTCGTTAAATGAGTGACTTCATGTGTTTCAAGTGAAGTTTATTTCCCTTCGCGTTTCAATGTACGGCGAATGACGGCGACAATTTACGATTGTTTGCAAAAAAAGAAAATTTACCGGAAGTGATAACAGTTTGTGGCCAATGAAAGCGATAACGGTTCTTTAATATACTTAGTTTTTTTGTTACTATTTTGAAATGTGCAGGAACACACTTGTTTAGCAAAACAAACGTTTTTATACTAAGCGTGGTATGAAAATGTTTATAATTTTTTATTAATTTTTATTTTATAATATCTTATAATTTTTATATATTTTTTTATATAATGAAGTAGCAAACGAGTATGTAGTCTATCTGATGGTAAGTGGCAACTGCTGCCTACGGACGTTAGTAATCGACTTCAAAAAAGATAAGAATTCTGTCTAAAGTCGGTTGCAGATGCGTCGCTATCAATAAACACTAAGTTGGAACGCCTCGGATGTTTCGCTATCCACACTCTTCAAACCAGAAAACAGCAGTACTTAACAGTGTTGTTATTAGGCAGAAAAATCGCCGCCGGAGTCGAACCACAAAAGATTCTGTAACCTTCATAACACAAATAGCAGAAACAAGTGGTATCAACACACTGACAGCATAATTATGTTAATTTGAATATCATTTTACATTCCATATCGAACTGCTATT